>SNQJ01S0040874.1:72825-112942 GCA_010110895.2 Picea sitchensis
CTCATACATATGAACAAAAGAACAATGCAATCATGACATAACAACATAATTACACATAATATCATGTACACTTATCTCCTGGGAATAATTCACCAACAAGCTATAGATGAAGGAAGTTCCACCTAGCCACAGGCTTTGTTTCACATAATAGGACACCACTTAGTTGAGGCTATGATTCCACAAGGATGAATTTCCTATGGTTGGCTCTAATCCTCCCTCTCATCCCATGCCTAGAATTTACATTATGTTCATTGTAAAAAAAAATGGGATACACCATATCTCTTTTCTCTTCATCTTTCATAACCCAAGGAATTAAATCCCCTTATTTTTCATCTAATCCCTAGAGCTATTCCATTTCCTTAATAGGGATCTAATACAAATTGGCTAGGAAATCTCATTGATGGGAACTTCAAAGATTCTGAGCTATAATATAGTCTTCCCAATGACAACCATTTCCTTATGACAAGTTAACCATTTCCTCATGGTTCATGGTAGAATATTTTGTATTTTATCATAGGCATAATTATTCATTATAGTCATGGAAGAAACCATTCAACCCACACACATGCTTTTAGATCACATCTTCTCGAGGAAGAATGACATGATACCCTTTTCATGCCTTTAAACTTTGGCATATATTTGCATGCTAATAATGCACCATGTGGATTCCTGTTAAGCTCACATATCTCACTTGGAAACTAATTCCAAGGTTAACATTACATAGGATAACATAAGGTAAAATAAACAGGTTTAGGAATAAAATATTATTATTTTTCTTTCGCCACCTTTGAGCCCCCTAAGACCCGTTTCCTTCCTCTCTTGTGGAAGCAGAGCCCCCATGTTCTTATCCTTCACCATCTATAGCCAACGATGTTTATTTTTATTATTATGAATGTACAAATACATATTACACCATATTTCCCTCAACCATTCATCATATACAGATTTACATTGCTAATCGAGGGATCAAACTATGGGTATTATAGTAATTACAAAGAATTAAATACATTTAGCATACATATCAAATATTAAAGTGATATAATTTTTTACGACGATAATGTTATAACCCTAAATTGCACCAGACATGCTTACCTGGAATCAGGCCATCTCATTTGCCTTATTTTCCAAGAAACTACTGAAAACTTCTTAAAAAACACCCTTTTTGAGGGCATACATGCCTTGCTCCACTACTGCACGTGTGTGTACACTGGATGACCCACTACAACCCGCATATACCTAAAAAGAACAAAAAATGCAAAGTTGTAGACAAAACACACAGTTTTGGGTAAGTTAACTAAACCGTTTGATCGCCCATAGCCGGTCACTCAACCAAATACCTAGCCCTTTATAGCCTATAAAAGAAGGGATAGGGATCCCATTTGGAAGGAGGAAAATGATAGAAAATAAACTATACCCGATTTAGCATTCCCCTTGAACCAACCTTTTGCAACTATTGTGTGAAGAGAAGAATAAATGAAAGTAGTTGGAGAACAATTGAAGAGGAGCCTAGGACCAGATTTGAGGAGCAGTGGTCGATCTCACTATTGTAAGGTATTATTGTGAGATTAATAAAAGAAGTACTTTTCCCATTCCGCCATATGAGGTTTTCAAATGTTTAAAGTTGAATATATTTTGATAGAATCTCTAACCCATTAGTTCATAGATCATATGCATGTGGAATTATTTGTTTGTCTTTTATGAATGCAGGTCAACATTGGGAGGAGAGTTGCAGTCAAAGAGTGACCAAACGTTAAAAGGATTGAAATCAAACACAAAAACTAAGGTACAGTAACTTGATCTTTTTAACCTTGTATTTGCACATGAATAATGGGTTTAGGATTGGGATGATGGTAAGAAGTAGGAAGATTTAGGTAATTTATGCATGCATGATAAAACCCTTAATGCTAGTCCGTAGGAGGGATTTCCCACCCACAACAGAATTGGCGATCATATTGGGGGGATCTCTAGGGTTTTGGGGGGTACTTGTTGAGTATTTTAAATTGGTTTTAACACCTTTTTTCTAAGTTTCTGCAAAAGTCTGAGCTAGTAGGGATTCTGGTCTTGCATACCAGTACTCCCTGCTTTCTTTTCTTGACTATTTTTATTTTTCCAAGAAGACACAGAGGCATACACGACCTATAGAAGGTTTTCCTGCATATACACGTGCCCTAACTTCACACAACTCGTGTACATACGCTAGCTACTGAAATATCAATAGCGTCTCTAAATCCAAAGAATTTTTCTTTAAGAGAGGCAGTCATCCTCTTCCCTGTCAGAAGTGATCCTTCTTAGGGTTTTTCTGGATCTAATTCTGGTCTCTGTAGTTGCAGTCTGTATCCTAGGTATAATCTCAGATTATCTTTTCTTTCTCAAGTTTCCTTGCATCTTTTTCTGATAGAGTAAGTTTCTGTACCTGTAAGGGGTTCTATTTTTCAATACCAGTACTCCTTACCTAAGCTTAGCTGCTTGTCTTTCTTCTTTTGAGGAGAAACAAAGGTAGACATGGCCTGTAGTAGGCCTACACACATGTATATGCATCCTGTCTTTGGGCAGCCTGCGAGCATACGCTGGTTGTTGAAGTGACAGTTACGTGTCTGTATAGAAAATTCTGAGGAGGAAATCATCCTCTTCCCTGTCAAGTTTTTACTTCCCAGGTTTTTCTTATTTCTTTATGGTTTCTGTCATAACATTTTTGGCCTAGGTTGTATTCCAACATAGCTTTCTTTTTTATTTGAACGATTTCTTCTGTTTCTTTGCTAGGTTTTTTGATAAGATAGTGAGTCAATATGATCTACCTTTTTGGTTGTCAGTAACTCCCCATGGTCTGTGGTTAGCCAGAAGTCCTTTTTGGCCTTGTCTTGTTTTTATTTTTTCAACTTTTTTCTTCAGAAAAGAAGAAGACATACAGTATTAAATTTTCTTGTTTTTGAATCATAATAAAAAAAAACCAAAATCTTTGTTTTACTTCTTGGTTTGGTTAAGTAGTTGGTTGTGTGCGTTAATCATTGGCAAAAAGACTACTTTCGTAAGTTCTATGTTGATTGAATTAGGAAAATAAGTAACTCGTAGTCGATTGAAATCTTGTTTTTATTTTTTCAGTTAAACTATATTAGGAAAAAGTTTGAAAAGTTGGTTAAAGAGTTTGAATGTGCAATTTTGAATTTGTGAAGAAGTAATTTGCTTTCAGTTTTCATTACATGCTTTTATATTTTTGTCTCTAAAAAAAATCACTGGTTTCACCTTCTTTACCTTTTGACTTAAGATAGACACTAAAATTAATGATTAATTAAAATCAACTAGACTTTATGTTTGTAGGGTCCATCAACTAGTCTAGGCTAGAGCCTTGATTTAGGATTGGAGAGGAAACTCTTCAAGGCTGAAAAAACAAACATAGGAGTATGTGCTAGGGAGTGTTAAAAGTCTAGTATCGTAAAAGTTATCCAGGACCCCCCTCTAACACAGGGGATAAACATGAGGTCTCATAAGGGAAGGTGGCAGAGATAGCCCCTCCAAAGTTGGACCAAGCGTATTGGGGAATGCATATAGAGGGCTTATCTTGGGATTTTGTTGATCACATTTGCCATGGAGTTTTGTGGGTCTCGAATCCATTCAAGGTCCTTAGTCATCTTCCGAAACACTTGATTTTGATACCCTTGATAGGTTTCAGGCTTGATACCCTGCTCATTGCGGTCCACCCGACTATAGACTATACCCACCTGGTGATTGTTTGTGCGTTGGCAACCTAGTTGCCTATATTTCTAGTGACTTACACAGGTGACTGCGGGGTTATACCATAATAATTAGGACATACATCAGGCCACTCTTTGTAGAGTATACCAGGAGGGGGCTTCCATCAGTTTCACTTGCACTGGTAATTTGATCTAGTGTTGGTTGTTATGCTTGTTCTTCCAACTAGCTAGTCACTACTTGTTTTATCTCATAGGTATTTTTTTCTAGTGCGTGTTGGTTTTAAATGTATTATATATTTCCCTAGTGTGTCTTTGATCTTCTCACAAAGTGGAGGATCGAAGTTCCTCGATTAAATTGAAGGATTTTGGGCACCTTCTGGGTTGACCACCTCGAACCCCCACCCACCATTGCTAGAGCGAAACCCCAGACCTGACAAAGATTATTTTGGAAATGACTAGGTTCACAGTATACCCAACCCATTTTTTGAGAGAATACCATTTGATTTTGGAAGAACCAATCATAGTATCTCCAACACCCATGTCAGAAAACACTGTTACTTCTTCAGTGGATACTCATATTCCCTTCACATTTGTGACTCACGAGTGTTCCACCTCCTATCCAACCGTCGTCGATCCGGACCACTATGGTCTTTACTTCTTCTAACTTGGTAGTGGTCCAATTCCATTTAAATTGATTCTTTGCTTCGTTTACACAAGGTCACGACAAACCCTCCATTCTCATACAGGATGCCTAGCTTTAATACGAGTTCTATAATTTCCTCCTCCACTTTATAGACCTTAGATATGGGGGTAGAGTTCCAATGTTCCTCTACAAGTATCTATGGCGGGCACTTCATCTCCCTATAATGCTTTCCTTTATGGTGGGGGTTATATACCTCCTTCATCCCCCTCATTCGGTGATGCATTTCAGTAGCCAATCGGGCCCGATACCAACTATAGTTTTTTTTTAGTGGAGGGAGTCAGGGACCTTCATCCTAAATGAGTTTGGTGGGATCAATGCCATTTTATTTGTTCGTTGTGTTTGGTAACAATGCTTTCTCATCAATTTTCTGACTTGGGGAAACCCAGGTTATGGACAACAACATCCTACTCTGAGGGGAGTCTTATTCACTGCCCGCGGGGGGCACCTTAGAATTACTTCCTCAAGGGACCTTGGAATCCCATTAAGCGTTGACCAATCCCCTTGCTAGGAGTTTCAATCAGAAGCCCCTTCCATACCCAGTGGAACCCAGGGCAAGGCTCAACACCTATTTCAGTTGGATCAGTAGGCAGAAACCCTTCCCAAAATCCTTGGAATGTGTAAAGCCCATCTTTTTACATCCTATTACGGGAATCATCCAATGATGTCTCAACAAGCACATAATTCATATGCTAGTAACAAACATGGTTATTACTAGAGCCCTAGCTAGCAACCCAAATTTTCACAGCAGCAGTGCCGGTCAGAGCCTCGAGGCTCCTTTATCCTGTCTGCAATCATACTTAAACTACCTTTTCTGGCAACCCTGCACTTTCCAAACTTGATCATGTTATTACATGACCCAATCTTTCATGATCTATGTTGGCCTACTATGTTGACCAAGTTGCCTTCAAACATTCCAAAATTTGAGGCCAACCCTAACAAAGATCCTGGAGACCATGTGACTACCTTCCACTAATGGTGCTTGTCCAGCTTCGTTGAAGATGACTCTGTATAGTTGTGATTTTTTCAACGTACTCTCATGGGGAGTGTTGTGAAATGGTACATCAAGCTTCGACCATTTTTCTTGATGGCAATGGATTTCTTGAAGCACATTTCCAATTACATGTAGATCTGATCATGCGCCAATGAATTGTTGATAGCGTCCGGCGGACAAAATATGATCATATCTAGGATCACATTTGAGAATGGAGATGTCGGAAGAGTCTAATAAAAGTACAAGTCCCACTGACATTCTTGCTTGAGTGGTTCCTTAAATTATTTGAACCTCAGTTGTCTAAAAGATGTAGCAGCGATACGAGGGTTTTAGAAGAAGAAGTTATAATGAGAGATCAACAGCTAGAGATCATTTACTCTTAGTCTAGTTTACTTCTGAAATGTTGCCGGATGCACCTAGGTTGATACTTGACAAGACATGACAAAGGTTTGGACCACATGCCGTTGGAATTATTGGTTCAACACAAATTGACTCGTTGATCCATTATCAAATCAATTACAACAATTGTGATCTGATAGGCGTTAACCAACCACCACCGGTTCGGCCTCCCTACACAAAATTCCGGATATACCGCGGTGTGAAAATGACCAAACCAAAGGCCACCCAATAGCCAAATGGAAAAAATAAAACGAAATAATGAGTAGGGGATAAGAAACCCACCAATAATGCTAGCGAGGTGACAGCGAAAGAAGAAGTCAAAGTATCCTTGTATTCTCTGCAAGGAAGACCACGATAGTTTCCTTGGCTTGCGGAGGCCCAAAGGTTATTGGCACAACAACAACTGCCATGTTAACAAACTTCGTTTCACCGCGGAAAAATCTAACTCAAGCCTCTCCAAGCACGGAGGGGGCAATCAAGGAACCCCTCCATCTTCAAGTAATCAGCTTGTCCACAAATGTGAATGTGTATATGATGAAAGTTGATGCCTATATAATGACTAGAAAACATGATTATGAAAATCTAGGCACCTCTGAGAAGGAATTAAAGAAGCCAAAAACCACCTCTTCCTCTCCATATCGATAAGACATTTGGAGAAACATTGTTGCATCCCAAAGATATTGCGTTCAAGAAGATTCTTACAGCAAATCACGAGGAGCCCTTATGAAGTACTGCGTGGTGGGTTTATCACAAACCCTTGTGTTATATGCGCTTTGGAAGTCATACGAGTTGCCTATCTAAGAAGGCCACGGTAGTCATAGGATCTTCCAAGACTTGTAATCCAGGAATGATCATGCTAATATATTGACTTAAAATATAATGCTTCCTTACCATGAATCTTTTAGGATGGTAGTGTCTTACACCGAAAACTTTTACCGAGATATTTTTTCATCTGATTGAATTGGATGAGGGCATCAACATGTGATGTCTTTGGTGTGTTGGAAGGCCATCGGCCAACCTGTTTTTTCTCCATCACCCCTCTTCTTTTATATTTTGGCGATCATTCTTTTTTTTACCTCGTAGGATCATTCCTCTTTCCCCATGCAGTTAGAAGGGAAAAAATGTTTCTGTCGAAGTTGAAATGTGCATCTCTAGAGCTAGAATATTTTTTTGAGATGAGTTGCGCCTATGCTATCTGTGACGGTTACTCTGATTTTGGGTCTTGTTGTTTCCACATGTGGGTTGGATCGTGACTATTGATTAGTTATCCTTCTCTTGTTCCAACCCTTCATCGGGAGTCTCCAAGGTCCCGATGATTGATAATCCAATTGATACTGAGAGGGGGTTGATTCAGTATCAAGTACAATTAAAACATTTTAAACTTATACTTAAAATATTCAATTATATCAATGAGCAATGAACAATATTAAAAGAGTTACATGATACCCTTACAATACACCATGAACAATATGAAATAATCAATGTAGTTATTGTTCAAGGGAGTAATGACTTCAAAAGGTAGCCTCTGACTTCCAAATGTAAAGGGAGGATAAAACTACAAAGGGAAGATACAATCCTCAATCAAGAGAGATTTTTAACTCTCCATCCCTTTTCCCCTTCTTTCACGACCCGAGAATATATGAGAGATAATAGAGCTTTACATTAAATCCCTCATCATCAACCAATCATCACATAGAACAGATAATGCTTCACGAGACTTCTTACCAATTTCTGCAATTCTTCAATTCTTGGAGTAATGTGATCCTGTGAATGTATTACTCAATGTATTCTCTAAAACTCCTCAAGTTTCACTCCTTGAATCCTCCCAAAATAGGTTATAGAGATGGTAGACCTTGTTCAATTCTGGTTTATTTAAGAGACCAAACTTGTCACAGAATGCCCTTAGCTCAATATTTAACATCCAGTTCTGAAACTTGCACCTGAAACCGGTCCATGCTATTTCCATTTAAATTTTCCCCACATCATTTGTATTCTCGATGAAGAAGTTATGACTATTTTATTCGGAACACATGTTTATTGACTAGCTTAGGGTGGTCATATACCCTATCTTCCACAGTGTATCTCCAATTATAGTGAATAAGGGCTGGGGAAATGTTTACCATGGGTACCTTGATATGTATTCTCAATGTATCATTTTCACCATATGAATCATTTAGAAAAAGTTATAGCAAAAATGGTGGATGGTAGAAAATAAACATTACCTTAGAACACATCACGCAAAGACTTCATCCTCCCTTGAAATTCGGCCTTCTTTGTACGTTCCTATGAAATTCGAATTGTGTGTCAAATGAATTTATAATGATATTTATTTATACCATTTATGTCACTTCCTTTTAACATTAGAGATGGGCGACAATTTCTTATTTTGTAATTCTTTTCTTTAATTATCTTGAGGGCCTACATGTACTTCCTTTAGCTCTGGTGCTGATAAATCTTCAAAATTCATTTCTCCTCAACCATGAGGATCCCGCATTGAAGTGACACATACCAATGGAAACAATATGATGTATAATATCCATCCATGGGTCTTGTATCTACATATGGGTTTCAGCTAATCTATTCATCAATATTTTGGGTCCAAAGAATTGATGACTAGGGTTGACATCAATGACAATAATCTTCGAACAATCTCCCCTTTGTCATTGATGGCACTCATGCTCCCCTATTATCATGATCCTAACATCTCCCCTTTGACATCAATGGAAAGGGTGGGGCTTGAGTTTAATGGCAAAGGTGGCAGCTTCTCTTCTTTGTGGCTACTCTGAACATTTTGCACTCAATAATACTTCATCATATTTTTGGTCTTTGGGACTTTTCTTCTTGGAATCATTTTGTGTGGCTTTTGTTATTCTCTCTCTTCTTCATGTCTAGGATGTATATGTTGTTTGGTCTTCTTATTGGGTTGCAACCAATCTTCGAGTTATTTTCTGATTTTTACATTTTAGGAGTCCAAGCGTAGAGTGTATCCTTGATCACACATTTACTAACAACGAGGTAGATTATGCTTCAAGTCTTATACCAATAGGACATTCTTTGTTTTACATTTTTTTCTTCCAAGTTATACTACACCTTCTCAAAGTATTTTGGCAAATGAGTCACCTCCAAAAGATGCAACATTGCCACTGTTTCTCTTCTAGCTAATGAATTTGTCTTGATCCCGACCATGTGTGAAGGAGCATCCGCGTCTATGTACCATTCATCTTCTTATTTACATTCTTCAATGGTCAATTCTATGCAACAATCTTCATTGTTTGGAATCTCTTTCCTTCTCCATACTATGGTTGGAATAGGGACATCTTCATTCATATATCGCAATCTAGTGCTTTGTGACCAAGATAATTAAATTTGCTTAGCATGCAATATTTTTTTCCATTAATGGGTAAAATTATAACTTTGTTGGCAAATCCACAATTACCATATCTTCTATTTATACCATTCATGTTTCTTGCATATGTGTTCCTTTCATTGATTCTGATTAAGTACCTTATGTCCAAAGAGTACTTTGCAAGTATAACAATATTAAAGAAGAAATTTGATACAGGTAAGTGGGCTTCTTTGTGATGTAGTCCATCTAGGTTCATGATCTATTCTTTTTGTAGTTTCCTTCATGCTTGATTGAAGCTATTTGATTTTGAAGGTAGGAGGTCTTCTTGATATTCATCTCTTTGTAATCATTCCTAACTACGGTATCTGGTCCACTTCTCATCAACTGTCGTGTAGCTCTTTCTTCAACCTTCTTGTTGGTATTTGCATCTTGCTTTGTATGAAGTTTCACCCCATGCATCAAGATGTGTTAAGTCTTTGAACTTGAGAGTTTCTTAAGCTCTTCCTCAATGAGACAACTTCTTGTTCAAGTTCCACAATCTTCTTCTTTATTCATCCATTTGGACATTCCCTTACTTCTCCTATTCTTCTTTCTTCTTTGAGTAGAGGTTTCAAAGGAAGCTGTTTCTTCTCTTAGTTCTCAAAGTCTTCTAATTGTTTCTTCAATGGCCTGGCTGTCTTTTCACAACTACCCAATTCACTTCTTAGTTTTTCTTTTTGCATGTCTTTGGGCTTTCTATTTTCAATCTCAACATGCTTCCAATTTTTAAGATTCTCATCTTCTTGTTGAATGTTTTTTTTTTTTTTTTTTTTTTTTTTTTTTTTTTTTTCATGCAAACATGTGCATTCCATCCAATCTTTGGATGAGGACATTCCAAATTCCAACATGACCCTCTCCTTCACAATTAAAGCAAAGAAATGACCTCTATTTTCTTCTTTGGAAACTGAGATGTTATGGTGCTGTTCAACTTCTTGAAATCTGAGATGTTGTAATTTTCTTCAACTTCTTCTTCTTCTTCTTCTTCTGCTTCTTCAATTACATAAAGGTCTTGTAGCTTGTCCCAAAGATATTTTGATTATTCACATGATCCCACCTTGGATTTCACTGAATCTATCAATCCATCTAGGATGGTATCTATTGCCAATTTGTTGTTCCTTTTTGCTTCCTTCTGAGTTGCGGTCTTTGGTTTCTTCAAAGCATTCTATCCTGAAGAAACTAAAAACCAAACATCTGCCCCAATATATTTCAAGTAAGTTTCCATTCTATTACTCTAGTATTCAAAATTTATTCCATCAAATGGTGGAATCCTACTTGGAATTTTATCTTCCATTTCTTCTTAGGATCTTCCTTCCAGTGGTTAAACTATACTGAAGGTAACCTGCTCTGATACCAATTGTTGATACTGAGAGGGGGGTGAATCAGTATCAAGTACAACTTAAAAAAAAATCAACTTATACTTAAACCATTCAATTATATCCAATGAGAAATGAACAATAGTATAAGAGTTACACTAATACACCACAATAGACCATGCACAATATATGAGAAATAATCAATAGTTATTGTTCAAGGGAAGTAATGACTTCCAAAGGTAGCTACAGCTTCTAAATGTAAAGGGAGGGATACACCTCCAAGAGGAATCGGATCCCATAGATAATATTACTCAATGTATTCTCTGAAAATCCTCCAAGTTTCACTCCTTGAATCCTCCCCAAAAAGAAGTTATAGAGAGAATGGCAGACCTTGTTCAATTCTGGTTTATTTAGGAGACCAAACTTGTACAGAATGCCCCGCGTTGAATATTTAACATACGATTATGAAACTCGCACACAAGAAACTAAAGTCCGTACTCTTTCCAATGAAAAATTTCCCACATCATTTGGATTCTCAATGAAGAAGTTATGTCTGTTTTACCCAGAACACCTGTTTATTGACTAGCTTCAGGACTGGTCACAAACCCTATCTTCCACAGAGTGTATCTCCATAATTATATCGAATAAAAAGATGAAATTTTTACCACAGGTACCTTGATATGCTTTCTAAATACCATAGAAATTTCACCATCTAAAGCATTCTATAAACAACGTTATAGAAAAAATTGTAAGATGACCTGAAAATAACATACCTTAGAACACATCACCAAAAGACTTCATCCTCCCTTGAAATCCGGCCTTCTTTACTTCTGATTTCCTCTTAAATTTGACTTGTGTGTAAAATGAATGTATAATGATATTTATTTATACCATTTATGTCACTTCCTTTTAACATCAGGGCCGACCTGACAATTTCTTATTTTGTAAGTCTTTTCTTTAATTATCTTCCGGGCCTACATGTACTTCCTTCTTCAATTCACTTTATCATCTTCAAAATTTTATTTCTCCTAAACCATGAGGATCCATGTGATGTGCCACATACCACTGAAAACAACATGATGTATAATATCCATCCATGGGTCTTGTATCTACATGTGCATTTTCCTTCATGTCCAAATACCTTCATCAATCTTGCGGTCAAAAACCCATGAATAGGGTTGACATCAATGACAACAACCAATATTCCAACAAACTCTCAACCCGACATCATAAATTTAGGGGTTGGTTTGTGCCCACCATTAATGGGTACTTTCAATTACCCTCCTCCGACCGATAATGCCCATTACATGATGATTGTCCCCAACTAGCTTGGGGATGGAATTTTGTCAAATCTCGTCATTTTGCATGACCTACTTTCACGATCCATGGAATATTCCTTCCCCATCCACTACGATGGAAGGGACAGAGCACCATGGCATGGCCATGCATTTTTCCATGATAGAAGTTGCATACTCGATCGTTCAACAAGCTTTTGCCGACCCCGATTCAACTCCCGCACAAGATTTAGATCTGATGCTCGAGCCTATTTGAAATCAAGGTTCCCTTGCTGATACAGATTCTTTAGAATTAGTATTGCCTTCAAATGAGGTGATTATTGAGATAATGACTAGTTTAGAAAAACCCTAGGATGATCTTCATCATAGATCCTATTTCCTCCCAGAGTTAGGACGAATTGAAGCAGGAAAATTCACTCTAACTATGAATGGAGATAAATATTGCCCTATTAATCCTTTGGCAATGCACGTTGTTTACATTGAAGGAAATATGGCAACAATATCTGAAATGATACCTATTGACATCTCCAAAACCCTTGGCATCATTGAGAATATATTCATTGGATCATATTTCTCCCTCGAGGAGATTCAAATCTACACTGATTTATTTAAAGAATTTTGCGACGTGTTTGCCTGGTCTTACGAGGAAATGCCAATCATAGATCCAAGAATTGTCAAACATGAAATAATGAATTATCCTGATGTCAAGCTGGTCCAGCAGAAGCTTTGTCTGGTCAATCCTAGGAAAGCAACAACTATCAAGGCTGAAGAAGATAAATTACTAAAAGTTTGTTTCATCTACCCCATCCAATTGACTCAATGGGTGTTGAATCCTATGCTAGTCAATAAAAAACTTGTACTATTCGCGTATATATGGACTTCCATGATCTGAAGAAGGCCTATCCAAAAGATAATTTCCCCACACCATTTAATGACCAGATAGTTGATGAATGCACTGGTTGTGAGGCTTTTGGGTTCATGGATGTTTTTTCGAGATAAAATTAGATACAGATCAAGCTCGAAGACCAACAAAAAACTACTTTCATCTGTCCATGGGGTACATTCTCTTATCATAATATGCCTTTTGGTCTTAAAAATGCTTGAGCTACATTTCAGCGGGCCATGTCCTTTTCTTTCCATGACCTCAAACACATAGTTGAGGCTTATCTTGATGATTTAGTGTCACGATATCACAAGAGAGTTGATCATTCGACACACCTCTGACTTATCCTTGAATGATGTCGCTACTACCGAATCCGCTTGAATCCAAACAAGTGCATTTTTTGCATCACATCAGGTCATCTGCTAGGCTTCATAGTTTTTACAACAGGGATCATGGTCGATCCTCTAAAGGTTGAGGCAATAGTTCAATTGCCTCCCCTGTGCACCATACCTCAGCTTCAGAGTTTGCAGGTAAAAGAGAAATTTTTATGGCGTTTCATCGCAAACTATGCCGAGATCACAAAGGTTTTTATGCATTTATTGAAGAAGGACGTTCCTTTTCATTGGGACTAAGCCACTCAATTCTCTTTCGCAACATTGAAATGCACCCTCATATCTACCCCTTCGCTTCGAACACCTAATTATAATAAAGATTTATTATTATACTTGGCTACTATGGAGTCGACCATTGGTATGGTCTTAGTTCAGGAGGTTGATTTCCTCTTAGAATAAGTGATTTATTACCTGAGCCGAGGCCTAGTTGGACCGGAACTCAATTATCCTCACATTGAAAAACTTGTGTTGGCAGCATTCCATGCTGTCCAACGGTTCTGTCATTACATTTTGTTTCGCAAGACCACTGCCATCGCCACTGTGAATCCATTTCAATACATATTGACACGACACATCATTGGCGGAAAGATCAGTATATGGATAGTTAACCTCCAGGAATTCGACTTGGAACTCATTTCGGAGAAATCCAAAAAGTCGATGGTCTTCGCAGAACTCATATCGGAACTTCCGGTCGAATTAGGTGACGTTATACCCGACGAGTCGCTTATCAAAGGAGAATTTTTTTTTATCGCATCTTCTGACCCCTGGTATGGAGATGTACTTGTCTATATACAAACTTTGAAGTGACCTACCTCTGCTTCTCATGATGAGCATCACCGTATATGCCATCAAGCTAAGAACTATCTCATACTCGAGGACACTTTGTATCGTCAAGGTGTAGATTGTATCCTTCGCCGATGTCTCACCCATGAAGAAGTGAAAATTGTGCTTAGTGATTGCCACACTAGAGCATGTGGTGGTCATTTTTCTGGGTTGGAAACAACCCAAAAGATTCTACACGTCATTTACTTCTAGCCTAAATTAATCAAATATTGTGTTGAATCAGTCAAGAGGTGCTACCCATGTCAGATATTCTCTCAGAAGATGAGGGAACACCCCACTCCCATGTTTCCTGTTATTACCATTGGTCCCTTCACTAAATGGGGATTGATTATAGTACATGCAATCCCCCTTTAGCAAGGGGGCACCACCATGCCATTGTAGCAGTAGACTACTTCACCATGTGGGTCGAAGCTATGCCAATGTTCAAAGATGGCGGGGAGACAACAACTCTCATTTTATTCAACTAGATAATAGCAAGGTTTAGCATCTAGAAAGATATTGTTACTGACCATGGCAGTAACTTTCAGAACAAAATGATGACTGAGTTAACATCAAAGATTGGGTTGCAGCAAAAAAATTCATCACCCTACTATGCCCAAGCGAATGGTCAAGTAGAAGCTGTAAATAAATCTCTGAAGACCATTCTACAAAAAATGATCAATTCGGCAAAGTCAAATTGGCATTTGATGTTATATTCAACATTATGGGCTTATCAAATGTTTGTTAAGACTGCAACTGGTTTCTCACCTTTTCAACTCGTTTACGAGATGGAAGCAGTGTTTCCCATAGAGTGCCATATCCCATCATTAAATTTGGTAGTACAGTTATTGCCAGACACTTCACAACTTGAAGGGCAGTTACTATACCTCAAACAACTCAATGAACAACGTCGTGATGAATCCTTGTCTAATGAGGCTCACAAGAAAAAAGTCAAGTGTTAGTATGATCGGTCTGTTCATTCTCAAATTTTCTCTGAAGGTGACCTTGTCCTCATCTATGACCAAGATAAGGACCCCCTGGGGGTAGGCAAGTTCAAATCCGCATGGTTCTGACCCTTCATTGTGAAAGAAGTACTACAGAAGGGAACTCATTGTCTGGTGGAATTTGAGGGAAATGTTTTGGTGAAGCCTAGAAATGGGCTCTACCTAAAAACGTATTACTCATAGGTGGGTCGCCTTAGGTGACTTTTTGTAACATATGTATAGTCTTTGTACTATTACTTTTTAGTTTTGTCTTTTGGTTTTATGGAAGTGACGTGTTTTATGTTATCTTTTTCATTGTGGCAAATGTCAAGTGAATTAGAAGTGTTTATTGGGTTCGCGGACAGTGCTATCTGTTACACTCGGAGGCTTGCCTCTGTAGCTTGGGTTGTTTTCACACCTTAGGGACATTTTCTATCTTCAGGAGGTATTTTTTTAGGCGACACCACAAACAATGTCGTCGAATACAACACAATTATTGAGTTGCTTCATGATGCTTTGTCACCTGGTATCTCTCACCTCCGGGTCTATCTAGATGCTTAGTTGGCTATGTCTCAATTAAATGGATTCTACATGGTTCATGATCCTACTCTACACCGACGGTTCCTTAGGGTACATCTTTTAGAACGAAGCTTTGATTATATTACATATTTTCATGTTTCTAGGAGATTAAATCAAGTTACAGATACTCTATCTAATCATATATTAGATTGGCATCTTGTACACATATAAGAAAGACACACACATACACATGTAAATACATTTGTAAAACACAAAGAGATGAAAACACACACACACACACACACACACACACACACACACACACACATATATATATCAGAAAAAGTGTCAGAGTACAAGGGTGGGTGCGAGTGCCTCAAAAATAGGTACAGTAGGATTCGCAGGGATTATGCCCTCAGAAAATATACATAAGTGCTCTGGGCACATAAATAATCTAGCCTAGCTAAGGACGGGGCCTGTTGGCCTAGGCGCAGTGTACAACAAAGTTTTCCAAACGTCGGAAAAGATGGACCCAAGTCTATGGGACCCCAACTATGTGAGGCTACATAGTTGGTGGCAGATCCTCAATATCTTCCATGGGCACTTCACGATTAAGAGTGGTACGGTTCCGATCTACCCACCTCAAAACTCTCTCCGCCTCACTGGCTGGAGGTCCCCCTGTTGCTCCTGTTGGTCCAGCAGCCCCGAATGCTCCTGCCTCTGGTCGAGGATGCCACCTAGTCCTCAAAAAATCCATTGGATGCACTGGTCCCACATCTGCACATAAAAAAACCATGATTGTCAGATACTCTGGTACACAAAAAAAATGATATATATAAAAAAGAAAAAATCAAATAAATTTCAAAAATAATCTTACCCATCTCTCCTCGCACCTCTCTGGGAGGTACTGACATCCTAAGATCCCTATAGAAGTTGATCCTGGCATAGGGGTAGTCCTCTATGGTCGGAATCTGTCACACCCACCAAGCAAAGAACTTGTCATTGAAGGCCTCAATGGTCCTTCCTCCCCCCTGTCGTGGAAATAACGCCGCTCATTTGCATAGCGCAGGGTGAGGGGCCTCGTGCCCTCATATCGTCTCTCTAGGACTGAGACTAGGTACTCTCTCAAATAAGAAAACACAAAGAATAGCCCCAAACCCAAAGTTCCAATGCCTCTACATACGACACCCTATCAACTGCCTCTTCATGTAGTCTAGTAATGTGGTACTCCAGTCAAAAAATTGTGCATTTAAGAATTGGAACGCATAGTTCATGTGTGCCCGGGAATCTTGATTCAATGATGTAGACTTAGTGATCCGCCCAATGAGAAAAACTATCACTTTTAGTGATAGGTTTGCAATCTTGTTTATCAACACCTGTGTGCCCATTTTGTCTGTGTCAGCCTCACAATGGAGTGTAATCAACTCCTCTATGTTRTGAGGCMCGGAGGGAAAAGTACAAAAGTTGAATGGGTCCCCTCTCCTTGAGAGGCCAGTCAGAAAATATATGTCTTTAGTCATTGGAGTCAACAACTGTCCCTCAAGCATGAAGGCCTCTGCATCTGGATGCCAATAATCCACCAAGGCATTCAAAAGCCTAGGTTGTGCTGGCATGAAAGGATAATGGAATTTTTTTCTCAAACCACATTGATTCAATGCATCAAGAGCATTAGGGTCCTCTTTGACCAAAATATCAATGTCTTCATGCTCCCTTTCCCTCCAGTGAACATACATTTTGCAGTAGACAAAGTTCAGGGGGATTAACTTTTGCTTTTTTATTTTTTTTCACATATTAAAGGGGATACGCGGGTTGTAATGTGAACAATTGTGTGTGCACGTGTGTAGTCTTTATTTTGCATGCATGCACACACATGATGTCTTAGGACAACCGTGTATATGTAGGGACAACCTTTTTAAAGGTCAACACCCCCCAAAAAAACAAAAATAAATGCTTAATTTAAAAATTGGAATGAAGGAGGAGCTAGTATCTACTTACTTGGTCAAAGCAGAAGTTTGTTTCGTCCACTGAAGCTCCCAGAATCAATTCTTTTCACAAAAGGGTTATTTTTGTCTTTTAGTCAATTTCTCAATTAGCAATGGTGATAACGAGATGCTAGCTTCTATTTATAGACTTTTTGGCCACTTTTTATCATTTTTTGGACCTTTTTGTCATTTTTCTAACCTGAAAAATGGTTCAAGAGTTTCTTAAGGGATGTTACAATAAGTGTTACATTGGTTGTTTGGAAAGTTTTTGGGATATTGTGGTCTTTTTAAATGGTCTTTTGGTAAAAATTCATTTTTTCAACTTTGTGCATATAAGATAGGATTCCACTTCCATTGGTTGCACCTCGTTGTCTTTTTCGCTTTGCCATAGGATCGATCCCACTAAATTGCGACACTGAACCTTATTTTTTCTCTAGAAGTGTCATAATTTAGTGGTAGAGCCTACCTATACATGGATTCCCTAGGTAGATCCTGGTTTCATTTTGGCATCCATGCTATCATTAATGACTATATGCTTGGGAGTCCTCATTAGTTTTTCCTAATTACGAGTATGAGCCTCATTTGCATGATTCACTATCTCACTTGACCTCACCCTTAGGACTCCTAAAACACAACGAGTCTTCTTTTAAGCCCTTTTCAGACCCTCTAAAAATGAAAAGATCGTCGAGCGATCTTGTTGAACTTCATGCTCGTTAAACTGAAATTTGAAGGAACATATTTCCAGCGGTAGTTTACCCCTCTTTTGGTCTGGATGGTCAACTATAAGAACAAAGGTATACTCTAGGATCCTCGATTCTCTAGAAGAGTACTCCCAAGTATCAATTTAACCCTTTTTCAGACCTGAGAGACTAAATTCACAAAAAAGGAACCCCCACGCAGTCCATAGTTAAGCTCTTTTCATACTCCCTAAAATTGAAAAGATCATTGAGTGACCTTATCCCATCACACTCATTAAAATGGTCTAGAAGAACATTCCTGATGGAGTCCATAGTTAATCTGTTTTCAGACTAAAAAATGAAAAGAATGCTGAGTGATATTGTCTTTGTCACACTCGTTAAAAGGATTTTGAATAGACGTTTGGTCGATGCTAGTTTTCCCCTTTTCTAAACCGACTGGACTATCTTCGAAAAGGTACCCCAGTGGAGTCTCCTTTTACATTTTTTTAGACTCTCTAAATATAAAAAACTATCGATCTTACCTTCTCTGGGCTCGCTAAAATTACATCGAAGGATGTTACCATTGAATGTCTTATTAATCTTGTTTGCATAACTACATCTTTAGCCTAATGTTGGCTCCATGTTGCTCTCAAATGAACCATATGAAGCATGCCTTATACGCAATCCCTGTAGCACTTTGCCTCTGCGTCTTGACACCTTTGACCCATGGAGGATTTTTCCCGAGTGTCTATTTTCTGCATATGTCCCTTTGTTCTGAGCATCAATGTGTTCCTTGCACTCGGAACTATTATGTCTGTGACACTCAATCCTCCTTTGTAACATAGCATTATTTTATTCTTTTTCAAGATTTCCAAAATTATTGAAAAAGAAAAAAAAATCAAATATACCCAAAAAATAGGAATGGAAAAGTATTTTATTTTTATTGGTAGCACAATTAGTCGCCCTTGGACAAAGCACATCCTTTCATTTGTTCATCAAGATTTTGGATTTAACATGAAATTAGGAAGTTGTTCTCGCTACATAGAGTTGTTTCCTCCTCTGTTTGGTTATTCTTCCAAACATATGGAGAGTTTGCGATGCCTCTTGCATCGTGAACTTATGTCAAAATATCATGTTTTCTGAGTCTCATCATTTTTCATTCTATTGTCCAAGGGAAGTTTTTACCAAGCTTGATTCATCCCCTCTGCAGATTGTCTCTTTCCCTCATGTCCGACTATCCTAAAAGCCTAATCAAGTCTTTGTTCAAAATCAATGAATCCCTCAGCCTAATCATCAAGATCCTCTAGTTCATTCCTAACGAGCCATTGAAGACCTCTGGGTAGTGAAGTTGTAAACACATATTACACTCCTACTCAAGTTATGAATATTTTGAATTTGTTGCTCGAACTCTGAAGACCTCATCTCCAACCATCAGGCCTTATCAGCTTTTGGAAGATGGATACTATGCATGAATATCTTTTTTATTTCGAGATGTAGATCTCTTGTGTATTTCTCGTGGCTACACTTTATATAGTTATATGACATGGATCTGCAATGTATTTGATTGGAATCCATTATTTTATTTCATCCCGAGCATGGGTATGCCCGCCTCTATGAGACAATTGTTATTTTGCAGATGTCACCTCCCGAATTCTAGTCCCTGGGCTCACTTGTTTGGTATGTTGGTGAAGATTGATAATGTATTTCGACCATCAGATGCTCTTATGACCTCACACATTAGGGGGAATCTGTTATAACCCTAAATTGCACCAGACATGCTTACCTGGCATCAGGCCATCTCATTTGCCTTCTTTTCCAAGAAACTACTGAACAACTTCTTAAAAGACACCCTTTTTGAGGGCATACACGCCCTGCTCCACCACTGCATGCATGTGTATGCTGGCTGACCCACTACAGTCCACATATACCTAAAAAGAACAAAAAATGGAAAGTTGTAGATGGAACACACCTTTTTGGGTAAGTTAACTAAACCGTTTAACTGCCCATAGCCGGTCACTCGACCAAATACCTATCACTTTCTAGCCTATAAAAGAATGGGTAGAGGTCCCATTTGGAAGGAGGAAAATGATAGCAAAGAAACTATACCTGATTTAGCATTTGATTTAGCATTTCACTTGCCCCAACCTTTTTCAACTATTGTGTGAAGAGAAGCATAAACGAAAGCATTTGGAGCATAGTTGAAGAGGATCCCAGGACCAAATTTGAGGAGCAGTGGTCGATCTCACTATTGTAAGGTATTCTTGTGAGATCAATAAAAGGAGTACTTTTCCCGTCCCGCCATATGAGGTTTTCAAATGTTTAAAGTTGATTATATTTTGATAGAATCTCTAACCCATTAGTTCATAGATCACATGCATGTGGAGTTCTTTGTTTGTCTTTTATGAATGCAGGTCAGTGTTGGGAAGAGAGTTGCAGTCAAAGAGAGACCAAACGTTAAAAGGATCAACATCAAACACGAAAACTAAGGTATAGTAACTTGATCTTTTTAACCTTGTATTTGCACATGAATAATGGGGTTTAGGATTGGGATGATGGTAATAAGTAGGAATCTTTAGGTCATTTCTGCATGCATGATAAAACCCTTAATTCTAGTCCGTAGGAGGGATTTCCCACCCACAATAGATAATAAAAACATATCATGAATAACTTTCCAATGGGGTGATAATCATTCCCCCCTTCAATGTGCTCAAACTTGTAACAATGTTTTATAGTTGATTATTTTTTAGTTCTTCTTGTTTTCATTCCATTGAATACATTGCAAGGGAAATAACATTTACCATCATCATATGCCTCATTTAACCTAGCAATGGTACTCAAATTTTCTTCCCAATCAAAATTTGACATTACACTTATCTATTACAACAAAATCCACAGAAGAAATATTAGTACAATATAAGAACATATTCAAATAATTCCACGCATATAGAATTCAAAATTCATTTACAATTTGTTTACAAGAATAGAATTTGGATTATGTAGAGATTCCAAACTTTGTGTATAAATAAATGGATGTTGAAACTTGAAAAATATATTTCAGGTGTCAGAAAAATGACAAAAAGACATTACAGGTGTCATGACTATTACATAATTGTCACCATATCTCTCAGGTTCTAATATTTATAATTTACAAAAATGTTAGAATATTTATGACAATTTGACATAGTCAATATTGTTGAACATTTAATTAAGTCAACTTGATTTAAATTTTAAGAATAACTAACAATCATTTGGTCAAATGAATAAAATGTCAAAAGTTCAATGCAAGGACATCCAAATTACAATATTTAGTGGAAATGTTGCAGAATTGTGACATTTGTTTGGGAACAACAAGAAAAAAATGTAAATTTAATACTTTATAAATAAATTATGACATCACAATTGAATTTTTCCATCAACATCATAAAATGACAATGGATTTCACAACCAAATGTAGTAGTACGAATGTGGACCAAAATTTAGATAAGGCTCCACATCTAATGCACTCAATACATCAAGATGGAGAAATGACACCTCTCATATTATTTCCTTAAAATATGAACCAATCTTCACTTCTCAAAATGGTTAAATAAGACATGGTTATGTTGGGTCTCCATCCAATGTGACAATAACATTTTACACAATAATGAAAAATCACTCTCTATATGTTGCAATCACAAAGAAAAAATTATTTCCAAGGTGTAATGATTGTGACTCATCGCTAACAAACATAAGACCACCATTGATCTGACAAAAGAAAAAAAAATGTGGATAATTCAAATGGGCCATAATAACTATTTTAAAAGTTTTCACAATGTGTACTATGCCCACAGATCAAATTCAAAGAATAATCCTAGCACTTACTTGAGCATTGTGCATAATAAGATGGACAAGGAAAATACTTCTATACTAAGATTGGGTAATAAGGAAAAGGATATCAGTAGTGCCATGAATCTCCCATTTTCTTTTATTCACATGCTTACACCTGGACACAATATTGGAAGCTTCAAGCAGTTTAGCCTTTCTTTTGTAGGGATGGGTTCAAACTTCACTATGACTTGATTACCTAAATGCCTCAAGGATCTTGAAGAATTTTTGATGGACCAATATGGGGATTTTTTGTATAATATGGGAACATAAAATGACCCTTTACATAATAATATATTGTAGATCAAATCTTATGAAAAATGTTTATACTACAAGAAATATGATATGCAAGCACCTATGGTAAGTGTTGATAATACAAATGGTGTTAGGTCAAAAAGAAAATAGCCACCAATATTATTTCTATAAATGGATAATTGTGTGGGTGATAACAAAAATTGTTGTGTTTACATTTTCATCCCTTTTAAGAGAAAGGGGAGTGTTTTAAATTGTTGAAGTTGTCTTTCCCCTCCCACTATTATGAGATTATATACCTATGTAGAAGCAGTCAAAATCCCCACTAAATGGGTGAAATTAAATGATATAAAGAGGGATATATAATGTCTTACTTTCTCTTAAGACTAACATGCATTTTAAAAAGGAAATATGAGAAGGGAAAAGGGACATACATGATTCTTCATGTTTGTCCAACATATCCAATGGCTTTCACTTGACCTAACTACTTCACCACCAACCTACACAATCATCCAACAAAAAATACCTTTCTCATTATTTCATAAAATGATAAATATAAACTTGTATTATTAAAGTCTTAGTCTAATAGTATCGAGAAAATTTAGATCCACAAAACCTCATTAACAGATGCAAAAGATATCTATAAGAATAAATATTTGAGGGCAAAAGAAGATATATCTATATTTATTAAAAGAGAGTAACAAAAACAATAATTAACTTGAGATTCACCATTGTAATTCTAGATCCAAGACCCAATGTCGTCCTCCTTAGTCCTAAGTCCACCTCCATTGAACAAGAAGGATATGAAACCATACAATGACAAGATAACCAAGTGAGTGAATAATAGTCCTCACCTAGGATCATATCACTCTAATGATGATGCCCAACATTCAACAATGGTATCCACTCAAGAATAAAGATCCTTGATACAAATCACAAGCATAAGGATGTTTTTATATGGACCTCCATTTTTTATATTTGGTTTTCATAGTTATATATTATTAAGGATCTAACAATAGGTTGCATGGCATGCAAAAACTGAAGATAAGGTCTAGCCAACCATAGGTTGCATTGCATGCAAAAACTTAATATAAGGTAAAACTAACTATAGGTTGCATGGCATGAAAACAATAAAGATAAGATCCATGCATGATATTCCTTCAAACCTTTTGTATTTCATAAACCATATGTTCTTGTGAATTATTATGATTTCCAAAAATTTGAATTATTATGTGAATATCCTTTTGCTAATTGAATTATGTGTGATTTGATAGTATATTTTGGTATCCTTCATCCACCTTGGCCTATGGTGCCAAATAAAGGGGTTAAAAACACACACTTGAATATATAAATGGAACTTATGGGAGGTTATTATCTCAAACAAAGTAGAAAACCATATTAGTTAGTGATGAATACTTATAGAACATGTGAGGATCACAATTATTTCATCCCATATCTAATTGATTAATTCTTTGAATTCAAGATATTTGTGGATCCACACCTATTATATGATAACTACAAGATAATGGATATTAAAGGATGCCAATACTTCAAATTCTAGCTCATTGATGGCACACTAGTTATGCAATATAAAGCCTTGGTTTGAGATGAGAAGTGGTCACTTCCTATTAATGTGTCGCATTAGTTACTTGATGGTTGTCCAGAATTATATAGAGGGCAACCTAAACTGTAAAATAAATAAATAAAGGATTAGAAGCATATATTTCACTCTGGAAAAAAGGGATTGACAAGAGAATACTAGGCTTTAGGAAGGGTTATATTAATGGAGATAATGCACACTCACCTAGTATATGTGTTCCTATGTTCTATGGTATAAGTTGAGGGTACCACCTGGTCTCCCATGGTATGAGATATTCTCCCCTACATGAGAATATTTTCCCCTAGTCAAAGGTGCCACCTCCTCTTCAGTCGTTATTAAGTTGTAATTCAATTAGATTAGTGGAGTAGAGTCTTGCATGAAAACCTTGGAATTATCACCAAGTGTTTCATGATCACCTTGCAATCATCACTAGGAGGGAACATTTCACATGCATGAGGCTAGGAAAGCACTACATATGTGCATGCATGAGCTTCTCTCCACTCCACTTGTGTGAACTAGTTAATTGATGACTTAATGGTTGATTAACTAGGACTAGGTGGTAGTTTACTCAGGTTGATTAGTACATGTCCACATGATCTCTAGAATCTCGACTATGGTGAGTTATCTCCTTATGTAGATTATAGCTATTGTAAATTATTCACTCTTTGATTGTGGAATGCAATTCTTTCATTCTTTCTCCATTATTCTCTCAAATTTTCAAGTCTAGTGTTCATTGTTGCTAGCTAGATTATTTGTGAAGGTTTCACTACAACTTCACGTGATATTAGAGCCCAAGGGTGCTAGGAAAACTGAGTAAAAACTCTCTCTTGTGGTTATAAAATATTGGAGCGACCATAGAGGATGGAATTTTCACCAACAATGATTCTAACCCCATACGACCACTTTGAATGTAAGACAAATATTATTATTCTTCTCAAAATAAAAGTTTTGTATCGAATCACTATAGGAACTAAAAGATATCCCAATTCCACTGATGAGAAATCTCATTCTCTCAATAAACATGATATGACTTTTAGACTTATATGCTTGTTTATTTCTCTTGAATTTCTATTCCATGTTGAATCATTAACAACTCCAAATGAAGTATGGACCAAATCAAAGGTCCTATTCAAGAAAAATAATGATCATGAAGAATGCATGCTAGAGAATACCAAACAAAATACTGTAGAAAATATGCTAGAAGAACAGGATTCTCGACTTCCTCCTAAAGCATATTTTAGACATAATACATACTATCATTTAGA
Source organism: Picea sitchensis (assembly GCA_010110895.2). NCBI lineage: Eukaryota > Viridiplantae > Streptophyta > Pinopsida > Pinales > Pinaceae > Picea > Picea sitchensis. The sequence continues at coordinate 97,840 of SNQJ01S0040874.1, forward strand.
TCAGATTTATGATTTTATTTCTTAAATTAATTCGAAAGTAATTTAGAATGCATGTGTTAATCTTATTATCCCCATTTTGTTGGATAACTAAGGAGATAATGTCTCAAGGCCCTAAGGTTGCAGGTATGGAGTGTCGAGAGACCACATGACTAGCAATGTTCACTTGCATATATGGAATCCCGCTCTATCACCACAGTTTGGATCCATCGTCAGCACATCCACCAGACTAGAGAACTTCTGGAAGGCACATGGGTCTTTCTCCATGTACTACAAGTAAAGTATTGTGGCAGGTAATCACCCTAATATTTGAGGCATTTAAGCATGTTGTATTGAAGATGCTTTTGATTATAGAACGCCTACTTGGAAGTTATGCTTTTGAACATGATTCACCTTGGTTAGTGTCATCGATTTCATAGTAAGTGGACAAATTTTGGGGAAGGGGTTCAACTAGGGGTCCCTTGAGGGTTCATTGTACCATTCTCGACCATAATTATTACTTTCCTCCCATTGCATTCCCATCACATTACCCTCTTCTAGGCCCTTTGACTTTAGTGACCCAAGAAGTCCCTGCACCTCATTTCATGGGAAGATGAGGCTAAAGGCCCATGGGTATGGTGGATGGAAAAATATAAAAGCATAAAATATAAGCCTTCCAGATGATCACCTAGACAAGTGTTGAGAACGATGAAGTTCTTCTCTTAAAAATTGAAGGACTGCAAAAGATCAAAAAAATAATAAATATTGTGCTTGAATGAAAGACTAACACTAGTGTGTTATATCTCTTTCATGGTTACCCCTATGGCACTTTGTGGAACTCTTCTTTCAAGTGACACTATGTTACTTCCCCCCAAGATAATTGATTCACTATTGGGAGTACACATGTGTTTAGATAATTAATTAATGAATAAATGGCAATAAATGGGCTTGGAAAAAGGTTGCATTGAAGACGAAGGTGCAATACACCCTCTATAAAGGAAACCATAAGTGAGATAATATGAGCCCTTGTATGTCATGTAACTCATTGACCTATGAATTCTAATCCCATACCCACTTCATAATCTACTACATGACCTTGATGGGGCATCCTTGGGCGAATCCCCTACTTAAGGGTTTTGGTCTACCCAATAAGACTTTTATGACACCCCTCCCATACCTAAACTTGGTCAATTGTATAAGGTATTTGAGCAATTGTTTAATTTGATGAGGTAGTTTTAATGAAAATGTTTATGTGCCTTGGTTATTACATGTGGTTTTCACTTGCCATGATATTTTGACTTTAGATCCTTGGAGGACGTACCTATTTTTTTTTGCAGGACCTTGTTTGGTGACCATTTTTTGGAGAACAAGCCTATATTGGGCTTCCAAAGGGCTTGAAGCCCACATGTTGGATGTGAAGGGCCCAAATGACATATCAAAATGACTTTCCTTTGGAGGCATAGAAAACAATTTCGAGGATATTTCCTATCCCTCAGATGCCAAATGATTTGCCTAGGAGGGGAAAAATGTCACTCTTTGGGGCTTCACGTCATCTAGGGCTAGGGTTGGTGGTGATGGAGTTATTTTCCCTTGACACTTGGCATCATTTGATGGAGATATCATGTTGATTTTTGGGAAAGGAAAATAACGCATGAGGATAATTCCTTTGAAGGAAAAATGTTCCATCCCCAACCTCAATGATTTGTTAAACATGCAAAAATGTTTCCCTAAGGGGGTGACACATATTATTTGAAGGGTTTCTAATGTGTAAAAGTTAAATTTGAAATTTTCACCCCTTAATTTATCTAAAGTAAGGGTTTTTCACCCCTTAATTTATGGTTTACCCTAATTAAGTGGGAAAACTATGTTTTAGACATTTTATATAAATACAGACCATGTGAATCTCATTTTATAACATAACTCTCCCATTGTGAGAAGTACTTGGCTGAAAGTTTCACTATTCTTGGGAATTTTCTCTCTCTCTTTACATTTTTCCATGGTTTAATTTTCTATTGGTGGAAGGAAGTGGTGTAGTACCTCTTGTGGAGTGTTTCTCTTGCATATTGGTGGATAACTCTTAGTAAAGTGGAAATCTCTCGTGTTAATTCTTGCTCTAGGTGAAGGATTTTATCATGTTATTGTCTATTTTGTATTGGTTGTAAGGTTGAGTAGTTTGATTCTCAGGAAGTATAAGTTCATACAACCCCAGTAAGCTCATCAATATCTGTCTTGGAAATAATTTGTTTCTTAAGGTAGTGCTAGGATAACTAAAAGGGCTTACACCCTCCTAGCACTTCCTAGTTAGATTTACTTTCCTTGGGGAGTAATAGGGTTTATACCACCAGGTAAGTACTATAGTTAACTCTTTCTTTGACTCCATAACACAATAGTTAAAGAACTGATCATTTCATTTTTCATTGGAGAAATTAAATTGTTGCTTTAGGATACGTGAAAATACGAGATAATCAAATTGTTTAAATTGCAATTTTTCCTTGATGTTCTAGGCTTGTCATGGCCACTAGGGAGTCTCAATTGGTTAAGTGTTTCTTGATTATATTATAAAATTTTATCTACATCCATTAGGGCTGCAGAAACCCTAACACTCTTTCATTTATAACTCTCTACTCAACTGTCAAAAGTTGCTAAGAGTTTTCCACATTAAACTACTAGGCCTACCACAACTTTTAGGTGGACTCTTTGTAAGTTTTGGTGGTTGGATTTACTGTTGTAACAATTTTTTTTCTATATCCATAAGGCTGCAAAATATCTCTACAAACACTCTTTATTACAACTTTGTTTCATTGCTAAAGTATTGTTCTTTCATTCTTGAGTATCATTAGTGTTTATCTAACTTATCTCTTGCATCATTTGTTGGACTTTTAGAAAATTGTTTATCATATTTAACACTTATTTTATTTCCAATATACTTTATTGTTTACTTCTACAACTAGGGACAAAAATACTAACTTTCTTGTCCACCTGACATTATACATATATACTCGGCTTGTTCTTGTGTCTCAAGCAGGTAGATCATTCTTTGCAGGTGTACAGAGTGCTACAATTCTTCCTGGTAGATAGACAAAGAGTGCTAGTGCTACCTATATATGAGAAGGGGAGCGTTGATCTTCCAAAAGTTTCCAAGATGACCAATTCTCATAGAAAAAGACTTTGTTCCAAATGTCAAATGATGGAGCTTCTTCTTCTAACATGTTTTAGGGGTTGTATCAAGTGTTATCATGGTATCATTCATGATTCAACACTTGAGACAAAATTGAAACACTTACTAAAATGAGAATGTGACATTATTGAAGTGAGGAATTTTGATGTGTAACAAATTTCCCCCAAAAGTGTGAAGTCAGAAAATGAAAGTTGATGGCCAAAACACTTTGTAGATTCTTCAAAGAAAGGGTATAGAGTCGCGGAACATGGTAGAAGGTGAAAAAAACCATCAAACAATGTTAATATACATTCCAATCCTGAGGAAGGAATATCTATGATCGGGATATAAATGACTCAAAGTATGGTAGCCAATAAATACCCTGTGTATCCATGATGATATTGACTAAGGGTATGTCCACTAGAGATACAATGTGGATCCATACTTCAATGAAATGAACTGATCGTAGCCACACAAAATACACAATGGAGCTACGAGATGATAAAACATAGCCACAGACCAACACAATGTGGATCTATGTGACAATATAAGTATCAACATGTTCAAATGACTTCCTTTGCAGCCTAGGTAAAGAATAAATCAGAATGCATACTCAACCCAGGGTCTTCATCCTAATCCCAATGTTGTATGAATATAACCATGTGAATATATTTTTTGATGTTAAACATGGTAGAAACCACTTGATTACCAGTCATTGAGGTATACCATCAACAAGTGCGAGGGAAATCACCAATAATGTCAATGACTCCCAAGGTACCCTAGTACATTATAGCGATTGTGAATAAATAATATGAGGTCGAACATTCATGGAATTGTCTTATCAGAGGTCCATGATGTACACCTATTGTTGGAAGTGAGGAGGTCTTCCATTGAGGCATGCAGGTCCTGAGGTACTAATTGGTTTCTGTGTCTAATTCCTGGAAGATGTGTTGAAGTTGACAGGAAAAGACTCGTCGAAGCAGGGCCTTGATGTATCCCCCATCATCGACATGAAAATGACATAGGAAAGTGATAAAATATAGCATATGAACACAGAATGACACAGGTAGGGAAACTGGTAATTTTTATATGGTTTAATCTTGAGGCAAATACTTCCCTTGAACACTGAGGCACGAGATGAGACTTGGCAGCATAAACGCAGAGTAGACCAAAACATAATGCAACGAGTGTTGAGGCATTCTTTGGATGATTCAAAGGAGTGGAAACACTCATAGGATTGGTTTAGTGCATCAATTTAGTGGATTACCCAAGTGCTCATTGTGAAGGTTAAAACAAGTGTGGGAGGGAGGATTTATGTAATTGTGGCTTGCTCAAGTATTTCAAACATCATAACATGAGAAAAGAAGCATTCTTTCTTGAATAATTGATTGTTCTATGGGACGACGATGAGAAAGCGTTCCAAATAGGGTCACATATGCTTTAGATTTAGATGAAAGATGTATAATTTTTAACAGGGCTCTCGAGGAGAGGGGCACCCATATTGTTTTTCAGACACCAAGATACTCTGCGACTGAATGAGGCATATGATGTTGAATATTGCATACCAAGGTCACCATTCGTAGGAGGAAGGATCATTATCAAATATGTGAGAGATTTTTCACTTCAATCCATCCTATTCGCTATCACCAAGTTGGCGGGGAGCACTCCTATATGTGTTGTTGGTAAAAGAGAAGTCAAAAGTGGTTTTGAATCAAGGTTTGAGGGTTGGGGACTGCTATGATCCCTTACCTTAGAAGCACCAGATGGATGGATGCTTCGTGACTGAGACTAGTGCTCATATTTCTTCAAAGTACTAAATCTCTTACGCCATTCAATGTTTGGAACCAATATTGTTCTACTGGAGTGCATGGTTCTTAAGGAATGTTAAAGAGAAGATATCCAAATGCAGAACTACTAGGAAAAAATAGTGGATATGGTTCTTTCTTGGTTTCATTTTTCCTAGAGTGGATTCCCTAGATGCAGCCACATGTTGCAATAATAGCATGTCATGTGACCAAGCCTCACATGGAGAGGTGGACCAATCTCTCCCCTAGGTTGGGGAGTGAGCCGTCAGATTTTAGATTCACTGTCGACTTCTTCACATGGTGGAGGAGGAATTTGGTGTTGATTGAGGACTTCCCTTATGATGGGGTATATTTTAGAGGAAATGTTGACTTTGTACTTCCCAAGGGAATACAACGGGACGTATCAGGTATGAAAGATCATAACCTTGTAACAATATTTTTGTTTTTTTTTATATGTTTTTGGTTGTACAATGAGGAATCCAAAGCATTTTGTTTTCCTCATGTAGACAAAGGTGTGTCACGTCCAACAGAGATACCAATGTTGTGGTGTCATGGGAATGCACATGCGGTAGCTGAGCACGATGTTGTAGTGGGAGGAATCTGGGAGGTAGAGAGAAACCTCTGGGGCTTGACGATGGGTGTTCCTCCCTTGAGGAAGTGAGATGTGCCTTTACATATTCAACGACATACATTTGGGGTCTCCAAAGGCCTCAACCATTTGCTATGATGGGTGGCACAAGCAGTAGCTTGCTATGAAGAGAACAACGTGATATAGGAGGATGATTAGAGTCCTCATACATTTTTTAGTCTTTATGATGATACTATGGGCATGAAGGCCCATGTTTTGCCTCATTATGTACTTTTGTATGAAGTATTTCAATTTTTTTTTCTATCACGCATATATATATTGTTGGGCTAAATATATGCACTATTAATTCCCACATTTAATTATCAATCGGGGCTCATAATATTCGAGGTGCAGGCATAGGAAATGCATGATCAGAGCCTAGTATAGCCTAATCTAAAGTCAACAAAATAATCTTCAAACCCACACTGCAGGAAATTAACACTAAGGATTCATCACTGAGACGTAGGAATAACTTAGTGCTATAAATTCTTAGATCACAATATTTCATGCACTTAGGGTGATGTTCGTGTGATTAATCGTGAGTAGCTTACTTAAGTTTTCAATCCTTCAATGATTATTTCCTATAGTGGATCTACACTTACATGCAATAAAAGAAACAAGCAAACTGAAATGAGTTCAAATGATAGGAAATAAACTAACACCTTGGAAATAATTCCAACGTGGGAAGGCCATATCTCACGAGTTAGACCTCTAATATTCTCGTTGGTGATTGAAGCTATGTAAAATTAAAGTGCAAGGAACTCAAAATAATCAATCTCAATCAGTACCAAACTAGCCTAATCTAACAATCATCAAATGTACTCAATATTGAAATTATGTTGCTTAAATCATAAACTAGTGCAAACTGGTACCAAGATCTAAAACAAGTCAACAATCCTTACTAAAAACTTATTCTCAAAATCCAAGAATTTTAATCCTTATCATGTTGTCTTCAAAATCAACCAAAAAATCAAACCATAAAACATAGAAATGACTCTTCTCATTTAAATCCACTCAATACTCAAGCTCTTAAGAAAACAAATGGAATCACCCAAAATATTTTTTCCATCACTCATCCATTTACAGTAAAATTCCACAAGCTCAATCTCAAATATTGTTGGTTGTTTAATTCATGCTCAACAAAATATAATCACAACCTTCTTCTCGAACTCCTGATCGATTCCAACTCAAGAATAATTTCATGTGTGTCAAGAATCAATGCTCTGTTTTATGAGTATGTTTTGAATAGTATGTTTGCGCAATCCTTATTTTTAATATTCAGAACCTTTGGAGTTATATCAATATCATTCTTCGAAGATCCTATGATATGTATTTCTGTAAGAGTTCTAGATTGATTTATGTTTGTTTCTTGGCATAAAATTTAATCTTTCAGATTGCATTTAAATCCTCTAATTAAAAGACATTCCCATAACATTTATCACTCCAATAGTGTAATTGGAAACATTGAATCAAACCAGATTGTTTTCAAAACAATAAATGATGATCTATGTTTACACTTCAATGAATAAGAGTTTGTGGATCTATTTTATTAATTTGATTCACCTTGAAATCCTTAAACTGGAATTAGAGATCACATGTGTTTTATTGTTATGTCATGCCAGAAATAAAAACAATTTCTCACCACACAATGCATCTATAACAGATCTGCCACACTAAGAAGAATCAAAGTCTTAGCTAACCAATAAATAAAATTAACATAAATCTATTAGCAAACTAAATAGAACATTAACCATCAACTAATCTATGAATCAATTAACAATGCAAAAAAAATCTCTCACGCAGAGATAAACTAACATATACATACCAATGAATTAAGAAAATCTAACAAACAAATATCAATGAGAAACACATTACCAATCTTGAGGGGCCCTCCAAAGATGGAAATTGTTGCTAAAGATACTTCAAATGAAAACCCAACGATCCACCAAAAATCTGAAATCAATCATCTTTCATCTATTGAAATTCAAGCTCAAATTACAACAATGGCATCATAACTCTTTTCCTCTATTACATGAACCCTCATTACAAAAGAATGATCATAATTACAATGGATTTTTATCATAGCCCTATGAGGATTATTTATACATTAATAATCATTGAGGAGTGGATTGGACCGAATCTCAATTCTTAGATTTCAAATTTTACATTTTTAGGCATAAATCCCAAAACTTTGGGTTTTATTGTAATTTGGACAAATTCGAGTTAGGGATTCACCCTTATCTTCCAAAATAATTCACATTTTGAAAAATTCCCCACCTAATAGTCAATTTTCTACATTCTAAACAAAACCCATTTCGTAGAATTTCTAGATATGATTCCATCTGCACGGAAATTGAGGCACAAGTTGGCAGTTTGAGATTTTTGTTAATTTTTGTAGAATCATTCCCTCTGAGATAGATTTCCACACATGTGATATGGGTGAATCTTTCCATATGTTTCCGCATTTAAATGTCTCTCTAGACAAAACCCATGTCCCTGATTTGCCTCTAGAAACTTTCCAAAATTTCAAACTATTTCTAGTACCGAACTATTGTTGATGCTAGTACCGGACGGGCACAACATTGGTACCAGACGAGCACAGATTTGGTACTGGACGATCTGATTAATGGATGAAATTGAGTGTGGGTACCGGATGAAATGGATTATGGGTACCTGATGACTGTGCAGGTACCAATTGATTTTAGAACCTTCTGGTACCAGATGACTTGGAGTACCGGATAAGCACAGTATTGGTATCGGACGAGATGAGTACTGGATGACATGGAGTGTGGGTACCAGATGAAATAGAGTATGGGTATCATATGATTTGGCAGCTACTGGTTGACTATAGAACCTTCTGGTACCGGATGACTTGGAGTACTGGATGAGAGCAGTATTGGTATCGAACGAGCTGGTACTGGATGACATGGAGTATCAGATGAGCGCAGTATTGGTACTGGATGAGCGCAGTACTGAATGACATGGATTGTGGGTACCAAATTACATGGAGTGTGGGTACCAGATGACTATAAAGGTACTGGTTGATTGTAGAACCTTCTGGTACCAGATGACTTGGAGTATCGGATGACCTATAGTGCGGGTACTAGAACAGGAACAATACAGGTATCGGAACATGGACATTGCATATACCGGAACCTGAACAATACAAAAGATGTTTCTTGGAGATAAAAACATAGGATTAAACCATCATAGACAAAACTATTGTATAATCATCCTTTTAATCACTAAAAATATGGAAAATTATGTATTAACCACATAGGATGAATAACAAGAGATAATGGAGGCTTATGGTGTAATTAGCGATATATTATTGACAAAATGCAGGGAGAAGGTATAATGATGAGTGTATTTGTATGGCGGAAAATATGACAAAAATGGAGTCCAACACACCCCAAAACCCAAGGATTTACATATCCTCATGCAAACAAGGTGAAGAACTTACAATACTCTGCTTATAGATTTATGTGACATTGTTTCTTTTGTGTAGGTGTTAGTTCATGTGGAATGACACTTTGGAAACTATCACGGATTGAATTTCAAAAAGAAAAACAAAATTATCATAAAAATGGACAAGCAGTGGATGGGGTATCAGAGTGATGGTGAATGGTGTGCATGTGGAGAAAGGTTTATAAAATTATGGTGATGTTGGTCGTATGAACTTGGATGCCTTTATACTCTATATATTACATCAATTTTGAGACCAATATTTACTTTGTCATTCTTTGTTTGGATAAGAAACAAATGATTTCATCCTCTTTGAGATGGTTTAAGAATGCTTTATGATGTACAAAGAGAAGACACTATAGATGTTTCTTTGAATTTGTATACCATATATTTCCTTTTCATTACATGGTCTTATCATCAGAGTATATTGTTCATTATGACAATTGGAATGAAGATGGAGGGTTTACTGAGTAGTTGTGATAATTTATAGTGGAGTGTGGAGTGGGTAATAGTGGTTATGCATCATGTTTTCCAAGTTCTTAGTAAATTAAAATTATTTGTACCAGTTTTACCTCAAGTTACCCTTGCTTTGAATTCTAATGCATGTTGAAGTGTAAACTATGCAAAACAGGATGAAATGTCTGGAAAATCATGATGTAGACTACTAAAATTTAAATATGAACTAGAGAAAGGTTGAGAACTGATGGATATCTAGGAGAGAGTTGATGAATTTTGATCTACTGAGATTCCTTACGTCTCTCTCTCCCCCATGCCTACTGGTTTGCATGTCCTCATGCAAACTCTTATTAGCACAAAAATTGTTGCAAGATGAAAGAGGACTATGTGGAACTAGTCATGTGGACTGAAGGATAGAAATGAAGTATGTCGAAGTTGAGAGATGCTGAAAATATGCTGCAAAAAGTACCCTCGAAAAAGATTTAAATTTTTGTACTGTTGGTACATGAACCTACTGGTTTCTATACCAGCAGTATCGGAGCAAAAAAATCTAAAAGAACTTAAACCAATACTGTTATTATGAGATAATAAATATACATTGATGTCACGCTTAAAGAAACAACCAAAAATTAAACTTTATTCATGCTTACAAATTTGGAAAAGAAATTTATTTTAAAACATTACAAGCATAAAGGAAATTCTTAAATTACTTATTACATATGATTTCATCAATCATTAATAGTTGTATGCTCAAGAAACCATGTAAATTATGATGGGGGAATTTTCCCTCTTATCCTTAAACAAGAGAACATGAGGAGATAAGTGGCCTTTAATAAATGAGAAACCGATAAGAAACCAGTCATCCCTGCTTGATTTTTCAAAGAATTTCTGTCATTCAAGTGATATTGATAAAGTTAGCATTTGAAGTTATTAGACTCCCACACTTATGGGTCCCACCTCTAGGACAATGACATCCTAGGTATGAATGATGGGGTCTTAAGACTATCTTGCGAACATTCTCAAATGACAATTAGATGAGGTTCATTACCCCTTTTTTCAACCATGCATGCTTCTTCTTAAGGATTTACACAAGTATATTGTTCATATGAACAAATATATATTAGGCATAATGAAAGACATCAAAATCAGAACCCATTGCTAGCAATCTTGTTCAATACTTCGATGGGGTAATTTTGACATCTATGAAATATCCTTCCCAGGCAGAATGCCCCATTTCCCATGATCTTCTTCAGTAGCCTAATGGGTTTGCCTAATTATACTACAGGCTAGTACCTACTGCCAACAGACCTATTCAGTATCTTGACGGGTTAGCCTCTTACACCCATTTTCCATCAAATGCTCTTGTCCCAATATTTAACCTTAATATAAAATTTATAGATTTATTTCGCATGGGTGAATGGGGAAGCATCTTTGAAAACCTTTTTACAAGATGGAATGATATTGAGTTGGAAGATATGTTATAGATTTCCCATAAAAGATTGTTCGTATGAAAAATAGACTTATGTATTGAGATTAGTTGAAAGACATATCATGATCAAACTTACTTAATGTGTGGTGGATGAGGCCATGAGAGTATGATCTAAAAGTGCCTCTACTCCCCAAGTTCATCTTCTCCATATAATATTGTGTTCCCTGACAAGTAGAAGTTTCATTCACTGTCCTGCTACTATTTGATAAAAATGCTTGAATAACAAGTTCTGATATGAAACTAGGATGTACAAGTTACCTATGGGCATCATTATGTAGACCTTAAAGATTTTGTAAATCCCCATAATATTTTAAATATTAGGCTTATGAGAAACTGTTATTATTAATGTCAAGAATATGTATGTAATAAGAAGAAGAAATATCTTAAGTTGTTTTTGTTTTTTTATATTAGATCACCAATATTATCTTCATCTCATTTCATTTATTTGAAAAGAAACATGAAAAGATGTTGCACTTATTTAGAACTAGGTTAACTAACATGCAACTTTTACTCTATCCTATCTAAGAACAAKAAATTAAATTTCACATGTAAGAATATTTCCAATGTAACCATGTGCGTAACAGGTGTAGAAATACATTCATACTCGGGTTTGAAAGATAAKCTTTAATGTATACCAGAATATGAAGAACCAGTTGCTTTGATGATGATGTGAAGAGTTGTTGAAGAAGAGAGTGGTGCTTCAATATGATAGTCATCTAGAACCATAGCTCAATTTAATCTTGATGTTCTTGGTTCACATCCTTATTTAGACCACTCTGCGTGTCTCCCTCTATCATGCCATGCAGATCATATTCTTTCAAATAACTAGTCTCTTCACTGCATGGAGGATCTTCAGAAAGGCATATCAAAAACTCCTCGATCTCAGGTTCTAATGGTGTCTCTCCATCGAATGTGGTCAGTTATTATTTAGTCTCTTCTATAGGTTGGAAAGGATGATTATAAAAGGCTTTTAGATCTTCTTTTGGATGTAGCTCATGGAACTCTTCTTCTTTTATCACTTCCGGAGAGGCAGATAGGTTCTTGACTATTGCCAAGATTTTCTCTTCTTGAGAGGCAGAGATCCCAACTGCTGCTAGGATTTGAGAAAGTTCTTCGAAACTCTTGATCATCTTTGAGTTCTTGTTGCTGGTTGATGGGTCCTTTTTCACACATGGATTAGTGTAGAGGGGGATTTCTTATAATGCTAGAATTTTTTTAAAAAATCCTAAAGAAATAAAAAGAAGCAAACTAAAAGAAAATGTAAGAAAACCAATTATATACTCGAAGTGTCACCATGCTACTAGGACCCTGTTGTCACCAAGTTATATGTTCCCACAAGTTATCTTCTCTTCTCATATATAAAAAAAAATGGCTAATTCTAACAAAACACAAATTCTAACTACTAAAAGAAAGAGGACAACCTATGTTTGGAGCAACCCCACTAAAGTGGATGTGTGGGTTATTCCCTCACATATTATCATCTTCTCTCTACCCTTAGGTCATCCTTAAAATCACAAAACACTTTCATGAAAAGAAACACACTTGCATGAAAGGAACACTCAAGGATTTAGAGAAATGAAAGCAACCTACCTATGCTCTAATCCCTTTAGCACCTCCCCGGAAACGATGCCAAAATGTTGGGCTAAATATATGAACTATTAATTTCCACATTTAATTATCAATCGAGGCTCATAATCTTCGAGGTGAAGCTGCAGGAAACGTAGGATCATATCCTCATCTAGCCTAATCTAAAATTGACAAAACAATCTTCAAACCCACACTGCAGGAAATTAACACTAAGGATTCATCATTGAGACGTAGGAATAACTTAGTGCTATAAATGCTTAGATCATAGTCTTTCATTCAGTCGGGGTGATGTTCGTGTGATTAATCATGAGTATCTTACTTATTTTTTATGTCCTTCGATGATTATTTCCTATAGTGGATCCACACGTAAATGCAATAAAAGAAACAAGAAAACGGAAATGAGTTCAAATGACAAGAAATAAGCTAACACGTTGGGAAGAATTCCAACGTGGGAAGGCCATATCTCATGATTTATACCTGTAATATTCCCATTGGTGATTGAAGCTATGTGAAATTAAAGTGCAAGGAACTCGAAATCATCAATCTCAATCAATACCAAACTAGCCTAATCTAACAATCATCAAATGTACTCAATATTGAAATTATAGTACTAAAATCATAAACTAGTGCAAATTGGTACCAAGATCTAAAACAAGTCAACAATCCTTACTAAAAACTTATTCTCAAAATCCAAGCATTTTAATCCTTATCATGTTGTCTTCAAAATCAACCAAAACATCAAACCATAAAACATAGAAATGAATCTTCTCATTTAAATCCACTTAGTAGTTAAGATCTTCATAAAACAAATGGAATCACCCAAAAGACTTTTTCCATCATTCATCCATTTACAGAAAAATTCCACAAACTCAATTTCGAAGATTGTTGGTTGTTGAATTCATGCTCAACAAAATAAAATCACAACCTTCTTCTCAAACTCCTAATCGGTTCCAACTCAAGAATAATTTCAAGTGTGTCAAGAATCAATGCTATGTTTTATGAGTATGTTTTGAATAGTATGTTTGCACAATCCTTATTTTTAATATTCAGAACCTTTGGAGTTATATCAATATCATTCTTTGAATATCCTATGATATGTATTTATGTAAGAGTTCAAGATTGATTTTTGTTTGTTTCTTCACATAAAATTTAATCTTTCAGATTGCATTTAAGTCCTCTAATTAAAAGACATTCCCATAACATTTATCACTCCAACAGTGTAATTGGAAACATTGAATCGAACCAGATTGTTTGCAAAAAAACAAATGATGATCTATGTTTACACTTCAATGAATAAGAGTTGGTGGCTTTGTTTTATTAATTTGATTCACCTTGAAATCCTTAAACTAGAATCATATATCACATGTGTTTTATGGTTATGTCATGCAAGAAATAAAACCAACTTTTCACTACACAATGCATCTATAGCAGATCTGCCACACTAGGAAGAATCAAAGTCTGAGCTAATCAGTAAATAAAATTAACATAAATCAATTAGCAAACTGAATAGAAGATTAACCATCAACTAATCTATGAATCAATTAACAATGCAACACAAATCTCTCACACAGAGATAAACTAACATATACATAACAATGAATTAAACAAATCTAACAAACAAATATAAATGAACAGAACATTACCAATCTTGAGGGGCCCTCCCAAGATGGCAATTTCTTCTAGAGATACTTCAGATGAAAACCCAACGATCCACCACAAATTTTAAATCAATCATCTTTCATCTATTGAAATTCAATCTCAAATTACAACAATGGCATCATAACTCTTTTCCTCTATTACATGAACCTTGATTACAATAGAATGATCATAATGACAATGGATTTTTCTCATATCCCTATGAGGATTATTTATACATGAATAATCATTGAGGAGTGGATGGGACCGAATCCAAATGCTCATGTTTCAAATTTTACACTTTTAGGCATAAATCCCAAAAATATGGGTTTTATTGTAATTTGGGCAGATTCGAGTTAGGGATCCACCCATATCTTCCAAAATAATTCTCACTTTGAAAAAGTTCTCGAGATTTCCTCAATTTTCCACATTCTAAACAAAACCCATTTCGTAGAATTTCTAAATTTGATTCCATCTGCACAAAAATCGAGGTGAAATTTGGAAGTTTGAGATTTTTGCTAATTTTTGCATAATCATTCCCTCTTAGCTGGAGGTCCACTTGTGTGATCTGGGTGAATTCTATCCCATGTGTCTGCATGTAAATGTCTCTCTGGAAAAAACCCATGTTGCCAAGTCTCCTCTAGAAACTTTTCAAAATTTTGAATTATTTCTAGTACCGGACTGTTGTTGATGCTGGTACTGAATGAGCACAACATTGGTACTGGACCAGCACAGAATTGGCACCAGAATATATGAGTACTAGATGACATGGAGTGTGGGTACCAGATGGCATGGAGTTTGGGTACCAGATGACATGGATTATGGGTACTGGATGAGTGTGTAGGTACCCGTTGATTGTAGAACCTTCTCGTACCAGATGACTTGGAGTACCGAATGAGCACAGT
>SNQJ01S0040875.1:0-68945 GCA_010110895.2 Picea sitchensis
ATTGTAGTATGTTTTATATGCAATTATGAAGATAATTAACAATATATATTTGTAGTGAACTCCAAATATGTGAGTGAATTATTGAATTAATCTAAAAACATATATTTATCATCATTCTACTTCTATTTTCATCATTTTACTTTGTTTAATCATTATTTAATTGATTGCCACAATAGAATCATTGAAATTTCAATAGTAAACAAATAGTCAATAGTGAACACATGAACCTGAAAATAACATAAATAACTAAGAATTCAAAGCCACGATATTGAATATCAACTCCAACAAACAATGGTAGAAAATCCATAATGAAATACTGATACAATTCAAGTGCAACAAAAATTCAAAGAATACCTTCTAAGAATAAAAATGTTCTACAAATCCAGTTTAAGAACAAAGGGTCTTACAAACAATTCCATAGAATTTATGAGGTAGTAATGTCAGGTTCATGGGCATGTTATGGGTGGTTCAAAAGAAAGGAAATATCAACATAATTCAAATCAATGAAATCAAGTATAGCAAGAATTCAAATAAATGGCTAAAAAGAAGGGAAATGTCAATATAATTCAAATAATTGAAATCAAGTATAGCAAGAATTCAAATAATTACTTCGACCAAACAATGCAAATCCATTAGCTATTGAACTTGGAAGAAAGTGTGGAGAATTGATGATGACAATACCATTGTGTTGAAAAAATAGATAGGTAATATTAAACGATATTCTAGAAAACAAATAGAAATAGATAGGTAATATTAAATGATATTCTAGAAAACAAATAGGGAATGCTACTTTAATTTTGCTCTAGCACATGTCAAGTCCTATTTGCCACAGATCTTCTATCACATTTATGTAAGTTGATATTGTACAATAACATTGCTCTGAAGTAAATAAAGACCATCATGGTGAAAACAAATTGCCAGACAAGATTAAGTTCAACATTTATTCATTTTTCATTTAAATCTAATATGATATCTAGATCTCACTCACACGTTTATGTGCTCTCAATCCAAAAATTATAGAGTCAATGTAGTGTGAAAGGGAGATCATTTGATTATAGATTCATTCCTTCTTTTCACCAATAGTAATAAAAACCTACTTAGTATCATGCATTTACTATGCACATAGTTAGGATGTTGACTTCCTATGCTTCAAAACTCCAATAGTACTAAAAACCTACTTAGTATCATGCATTTACTATGCACATAGTTAGGATGTTGACTTCCTATGCTTCAAAACTCCAATAGTAATAAAAACCTACTTAGTATCATGCATTTACTATGCACATAGTTAGGATGTTGACTTCCTAAGCTTCAAAACTTGAACACAAGGTGCAACTTAAACAAAATTATCTATGAATATGTCAATCATTGAGGCTTCAAAACTTGAACACATGATGCAACTTAAACAAAGTTATCCATGAATATGTCACTCATGGAAGACATACGAATAATATTTTTTATGAAATTTTAATATGCAACTTCCACTTCTTCACCAAAATGGACAAAAATGAAAATGTGCATTTTTTTAATACACTTTGGGACGTGATGGGAGCCATAACGTTGTTAATTTTGATCTCCCAGTGCCACATCAATGTCCCTATTGTTGAAATGGTTGACAACAAAATCCCTGGATTCGAGGAACAATATTTTACCTCAACTCGTCTTCTCCGAGATTCGGTTGCCTAGGTGTCAATTTCACTGGAGCATGCAGAGGAGAGCATTTACTGCTCAGTTTGTAATCTTTTTTTCTATGACTGTAAACCTAGACACTATAAAACTATATAATCTCCATTAAATGATAATGAGATAGCATCGATACTTGCTTGGTGGACGTAGCCCAAAGTTGGGTGAACCACGTAAATCACTGTGTTTTATTTTTCCATTTGATATTTTTGATATGTGTGTTTGTTGCGTATTAATTAGGATTTGTGGTTGGCTGATTAACAACTGGTATCAAAGCTAAGTTGGATGAGCTGTTGAAATCGAAGAAGCAACAATATTGTGGAAGAGCACTACAATCGTCACTTTCTTTGACGCTTCACGGTTTTTCTCTCGCACTATCTAAGGCAAATTTGGTGTTAACTTCTTGTCTGGTTTTTTGTTTGGCCATGATAAGCGACGGAAACGCATCCACAAACGCATGTCAGGAGACTCTAGATCCAGGCCCACAAAATTGATCTTCGTGCCTTACCTTTTGTTGTGCGTTTTTCAACTTTGAGGGTTCAGATGCTTTGATAGTGAATGTACAGTCGATGTTTTGCATTGGGGTCTCTTGGTAAAGGAAGCGTTGTTTTTCAAATCAGCGTTGGGAACCCCTAGTGAAGGGACCACTTGCGATTTTTTCGGTTTTAACTACCAGCGTCGGTCTCTCCTCTAGAAGGGAGAGTCGACCTATGTGGTGGCCACTGCATGAAGGGTGTGGTTGGATGTGGCTAATGCTTTGAGGTCGAGTCCCGAGGTGTGGTGTCCTGTAGGAATAACAAAGTGTCTGCAAACCAGGGTTGAGCTTGGAAATTCCCTGGTAGAGTGAGTATTGTAGAGCTTGCAAAAGGCAGAGTCTCGCACAATAGTCAAGTGACAACGAATGGTATGAATGGGCGAATTAACAAGAGTGGAGACAACAGAGGCTGAGAAACAACAAAATGACTAAAATGGCGAAAACTCAGAGTGCTAAGTTTGAAATTGAGAATTTCAATGGAAAGAACGGTTTTGAGATCTGGAAGGTCAAGATGCACGATCTGCTCATGCAACAGGCGTGGTGAAGGCACTTTTGGGAAAATCAAAGAAACTCGTGACCATTTTAGATGAAGAGTGGGAAGAGATCGATGCGAGAGCACTGAGTGACATACGTCTTTGTTTGGTTGATGATGTTCTGTTCAACATTGTTACGGAGAAGACAACAATCGGTGTGTGGAAGTAGATGGAAAGCTTGTATATGACGAAATCCTTGACGAACAAGATCTTCCTGGAAAGACAACTGTACAGTTTGCGCATGAAGGAAGGTACATGAAAATAGTTGATCATTTAAATATTTTTAATACTCTTTTAGTCCAGTTGACTAGCATGGAGTGAAATTCAAATTTGAAGACAAGGCAATTACATTATTGTGTTCTTTTCTCGATTCATGGGATCACTTTGTTACCTCTATTAGTTTCAGTTCAACAGAAAGTATTGAGTTTGATGTTATTGTTGGAGCTTTATTGTCTGAGGAAACAAGGAAGAAATCCAATTTAGAAACCTCTACATAAAAGGCGATGGTGGTCAGAGGAAGACCTAAAGAAAGAGGACATGTTCAGAGGGATTTCTCTTGGTCAAAGTCGAAGGGCAAGAAGAGAAAGCTTAAGTGTTGGTTTTGTGGAAAATCTGGACACCTGAAGAAGGATTGTTGGAAGCGACAACAAGCCTCCAAACAAGACCCTCCAAAAGAGACGAAGGAAGCAAATGCAACTGAAGCAGGTTCAACAACAAGCACAAGTATGGCTAATGAAGTTTTAACAATTGGAATTGTTTCACGTTATGATCAACAATGGTTATTAGATTCTGGTGCTTCAAATCACACGTGTCTTCATAAACACTGGTTTATTACTTACCAGTCTATAGATGATGGAATTGTTTACATGAGAAATGATATATCATGTAAAGTTGTGGGAATTGGTAGCATTCGGATTAAGATGTTTGATGGATCTATTAAGATACTAATTGATGTGAGACATGTACCTGAGCTTAGGAAGAACCTAATCTCTTTGGGAGTCTTAGATACTAGAGGATATACAAGTACTTTTCAAGGTGGAGTTATGAAGGTCTGCAAAGGAATCCTACTGGTTATGAAAGCGAAGAAGGTTGGAAACATGTTTCTGTTAGTAGAAAGAACCAAGTCAGATCATGCGGCAGCTGTATCCGAGAATGAAAATGATTGTGTTCGACCGTGGCATCAACGGTTGGGCCATATGAGCGAAAGAGGATTGAAAGTATTATCTAATCGCAAGTTACTTCCTAGTCTAAAGTCTTTAAAGTTAGATTTCTGCAAGCATTGTATTTATGGAAAACAGAATAGGTAGAGATTTAAAACCGGAAGACACACCAGTAAGGGAATCCTTGATTATATCCATTATGATGTTTGGGGACGATCCCCTACTATTTAGTATGGAGGATCATCATACTTTGTTACTTTTATAGATGATTTCTCTAGGAAGGTGTGGATCTATATGTTGAAAAGAAAGGATGATGTATTTACAGTTTTCAAGCAGTTTAGAGCTTTAGGGAAAAGAGCACTGGTAGGTCCATCAAATGTTTAAGAACTGATAATGGTGGTGAATTTAAGTCAATGGAATTTGAGAATTATTGCAAGGAGTTTGGGATTGATAGGCATAAACCACTGCCTATACTCCTCAGCAAAATGGAGTTGTTGAACGCATGAACATGACTCTTCTAGAGAGAGCAAGGAGTATGCTTAGTAACGCCAACTTACAACAAGAATTGTGGGCAGAAGCAATATCTACAACTTGTTATCTGGTGAATCGATCACCATCAATAACAATAAAGTGCAAGATTCCTGAAGAGGTATGGATAGGTCACCCTTGTAATTATTCCAATTTTAAAGTTTTTGGTTGTGAAGCCTATGCTCTAATTTCAAAACATCAGCGTTCTAAATTAGATCCAAAATAAAAAAAGGCTTATCTTTGTTGGATATGGTGATAGTATTAAAGGGTACAGGTTGTGGGATCCTACTGCCCAAAAGATCACCATTAACAGAGATGTAATATTTGATGAATCATCTCTCATCAAATCAGATGTAGATGTTCAAATGAAACAAGTAGAAGTATCTAGGTATCAACAGATTCAGTTTGAAACTCGTTCAACTATAGATGAGAGTGAACATGAACAAGTTTATGAAGATGTTCATGAAGAGGTTCTTGCAGAGGAAAACATGGATTATGATGGCAATCAACATATTGTGGATGAGCCACAAACTTCCCTAAGGAGGTCTACACGGGTCAGAGTTCCTCCAAGAAGGTATGATGATTTTGTTTCATCAATTTCTTTAAGTACTAATGATGATGAACCTTCGTGCTATCAAGAAGTTGTGGAGGGTTCTAACAGTGAAAAATGGAAAGAAGAAATGAATGATGAAATGAATGCTTTAGAAAAGAATGCTACATGGGACCTGGTAGAACTTCCAAGAGACATGAAAACTATAGGTTGCAAGTGGGTCTACAAGCTAAAGAAGGGTGTTGATGATAAGGTAGAAAGGTACAAATCAAGGCTGGTTGCAAAACGATATTCTCAGAAAGAAGGTATTGACTTTCAGGGGATTTTTTCACCAATTGTTAAGATTGTTTCAATTTGAATTGTGTTAGCATTAGTTGCATTACTTGATTTGGAGTTGGAGCAGCTAGATGTTAAGACTGCTTTCTTATATGGAGATTTGTATGAGGAGATTTACATGGAACAACCTGAAGGGTTCGTTCATAATCACAACAAGAAATTTGTTTACAGGCTCAAGAAATCATTGTATGGTCTGAGGCAGTGGCCCAGAAAATGGTACAAGAAATTTGACTCTTTCATGATGAACCAGAATTATACAAGGAGTGAGTATGATCATTGTGTTTACTTTAAGAAATTGAATAATGACATATTCATTATCTTAGTATTGTATGTTGACGATATGCTTTTAGCAAGCAAAAGTATAACTGAGATCAACGAGTTAAAGGCTCAAATGGCTAGGACATTTGATATGAAAGATCTAGGAGCAACAAAGCAGATTTTGGGCATGGAGATATTCAGAGACAGGAGGAATGGTAAGCTTTGGTTGTCACAACAGAAGTATGTCAAGAAAATACTTTTGAGGTTTGAAATGAACAATGTGAAACCAGTTTCAATCCATTTCACTTTCCATTTTAAGCTTTCTTCAAGTTTATGTCCTAGTACAAAAGAAGAAAATGAATATATGTCTCGAATACCATATGCTAATGCAGTAGGAAGTTTAATGTATGCGATGGTTAGTACAAGATCAAACATTTCACATGCAGTTGGGGTTGTCGACAGATATATGGAAAATCTAGGTAAAGAGCACTAAGCAGCGGTGAAATGGGTGCTTCGGTATCTGAGGAGCACAAGTGATTATTGTATCACCTATAATGGTGGTTGTGAGTAAATCTGTGGATATGTTAATTCTAATTTTGCAGGTGATTTGGACAAGATGAGGTCAACTTCAGGATATGTCTTTACTCTTGCAGGTGGAGCTATTAGTTGGATGTCAAAGCTACAGAGCATTGTTGCTTTATCCACAACAAAAGCAGAATACATAGTTGCTTCACATGCTTGCAAAGAGGCGGTTTGGTTAAAAGGTTTGTTTGGTGAGTTTGGAAGGATGCAGGACAAACCAATAATCTAGCCTACCACAGTAAAACTAAACATATTCCTATTAAGTACCATTTTGTAAGACAGGTCATCCATGAAGGTGGAATTTCTCTTGAAAAAGTTCATACAAAAGAGAACTATTCAAACATGTTCACAAAACCAGTACTTTTAGAGAAGCTACGATGGTGCTTGACTTCTCTTGGCTTGTAGAAAAAGTGCTAGAATAAAATAATGAACAAGGTATCAGATAAATTTGTTGTCAAGGTGGAGGTTGTTGAAACGGTTGACAACAGACCTCTGGATTCGATGAACAATATTCTACCTCAACTCCTCTTCTCCAAGATTCGGTTGCGTAGGTGTCAATTCCACTAGAGCATGCAGAAGAGAGCATTTATTACTTAATTTGTAATCTGACGCTATAAAACTGTATAATCTCCATATTAAATGATAATGATCCATATTAAATGATAATGAGATAGCATCGATACTTGCTTGGTGGACGTAGCCAAAGTTAGGCAAACCAAGTAAATCACTGTGTTTTATTTTTCTATTTGATATTTTTGATATGTGTGTTTGCTTCGTATTAATTAGGATTTGTGGCTGTCTGATTAACACCTATTTGCCAAGCATGTGGGTAGCCCACTGAGTTTGCAGGGAAACAACTCTTTTCTTGACTATTCAACAACTAAATCAAGGAATATCCCCTCCTATTGTAGAGGCAACAAGGACACCATGAAGGAATGAAGCTATGGATGTTTATATGGATAGTAAACGATGAATTGTATTCCATGTATCTATAACTGCTAGTTTACAGAGTGAATCACGAGCAGCTTCTCAACTTTACATGATTTTTATGGATATGAAGTCCGTGAAGAAACGCCTTCAAGTTAATCGATAAGGAACTTACAGTTACAGGTTGATATACGTAGGGAACACAAACGGTGGAACATAAAAGCGTATTTTTCCTTTAAGCATCCCAGGCGAGCACTATCAGAAAAACGTTGACTGCCGGAAAGTGTTTGCCGGGAAAACCTTGTGCACACGTGCCAACAGTAAAGGCTATTAAAGGTAAATTAGTTTGGTGAGTCCTGTCTGCCGTAGTGGGATGGGGCATATGCATATGCAAGGCCATCCGGTCCGCAGAGTCTTTAAGACTCTGCAGCCGGGTTGATAGTGCTCGCCGCATCTCAAAGTCTGTATATTTTCAGTCGCATTAATAATTGAWTCCACGAGACAGGTGGGCATTAATTCTTATTTTAATTGTACKCCCGGTAAAGAACTCTYTTCTTGTTTTTCAGTTTSATGYTMTGAGCAATGGTGTACAATGTACAAGGARCGGTGGATGAGACAAATTATTCAAAGAATATAACAAGAGTTGTGATCCTACAACTGACGAGAAAGTAGTGACTGATCCCACAGTCCCGTCCAGTTGATGATGATATCATGTGTGGTTGCCTCAGGCCTGAAACCCTCACACGTATGGAATGGAAACACAGCCTTCCGTCCGCAGGGATGGTATTTAAATGAAAGAAATACCGTCTGCACAACCTATGATTATGTAGGTATACAGGATCACCAAAATATCTACAGGAAAAATGCCTTGGAATCCACGTGGAAGGATGATATTTCCACAGCTGGCTTGTTACAGTGGTAAGGTGGACAGGTCTGCTACCTCCAAATGATCCGTAGAACATAAGTGCTGTGAAAAAGACCAATTCACTATTTGATTGATTCTCAGAGGAATTCACTACTTAATAGATTGGTGGTGGTCCGCAGTGCACACTGCCAATTTGCCAGCTATTCCCATCACATCCAGATGAACTGGATGCAGTAATAGAAGTTTCTGTTTGCTGCATTTGACAGAGTAAAATATGGGCATGTATCTCTCTATTCACCTTTCCCAATCATTCATTTATTATGGGTCAAGCACCAAGACCAATTTTAATTAAAACTAATCCACTCACTCCGGCCCCCACTCTTTCTTGCCACTCGAATGGCCGGTGCAAATTTACTGAGCCTGTCAAGAGAGAGAAAGTTTAATGATGGTTAATTTATTTTCGTGCCTGTCACTTCACTATTTATTCAGAATCATAATTGTCAAAATATTTTGTATGTGTAAATTTCACTGTTATAAATTTTATGTTGAGTAGATTTAATTTCCAAGCTCCAAAGTTTTACTTATAATCATAAATGTCAAAATATTTTGTATATTATATGTAAATTTTACTGTCATAAATTTTATGATGAACAGATCTAATCTCCAAGCTTAAGCCATGATCAATAGAAGACTTGAAAATCGCACTCACAAAGCAAAGTTGGAAGCTGAAGCTAAAAAAACCCAGGCTGAAGCATTGGAATTCGGAATTTGGATGTCTATTTACTCCCTCAATTAACATTGTCCAAGTGCCATCAACCATAATTCCAAGGCTCTGCCCCCACTCAGTTCCTTGAAAACTGAAGCCATGATAATTCCACGGCTCTGGCTCTGCCTCTACCTAGTTCCTTGACTGCTGAAGCTATAAATTATAGTTATTAACTTAGGCCATATATACTAAAAAATCGTACAATATATTTTGACAAAAAAATCTACACAATTAAACATTAATTTAATGTTTTTGGTATTTTGATGTATGTAAATAACGGATTTCTTATCCACATACCAAATACTTTTTAAAATAAATAAAAAATATAAAAAGTCAAATTCCCAGCCTGGTTCCTTCTGTTCAAATTTAGAAGTAAATTGTAAATAAGTTAGCTCAATCTCAGATTTGATCTGAATCATATATTATAAATATAACAATCTATATTCAAATGTGATCTCACTTATATCGTATAAATGTAATATGCAAGTTAGTCTAGATTATTAAGATTTATATTTAATATAATAATATAATATGAAAAAACATGTATTTGACATCAACTCACATCAGTCCATTAAATGCATTAGTTTGAAGATTAATAAATTCTTAGTCGTACAATATTATTGCAGTCAAACTTGCTTTACTTGACAGGACCGTCTTGTACGTGCATCACTTTATCAAAGTGTACGTGTTGTCTTCAATAAAATTATTTTAGCTTGAAAATCTCTTTAGTGGCGACTCGCGACTCGCATGCTTGGAATTTCAAATCCTTCTTTTCTGTCAAATTTATTTTAAAATTATTTTACTTTGAAAATCTCTTTAGTAGCGACTGGCAGGCCTGGAATTTCAAATCCTTCTTTTCTGTCAAATTTATTTTAATGATGGTTATAAGTTTTTAACAACTTTTATTTTAGTTTTATGCAAATGCCTAAAGTGTCATTTGTTACTTTATTTTAACTTTTTATCTGTGACAATGTTAAGAGAACATCATCTCTATGACAGTGTAAAGATAAGATCAGGGATGACGACTAAAAGTGATGTACCTAGGTAATTTAATGTTTAACTCCATAAATGGCATGTTCAAAACAACCTTGCAATTGTAAGTTCTAAATTAAGGATCAGCCATAATACATTGATTCTTATGATTAAAAAGAAAATTAAAGAAAAGATTAATATTTCATTAATATGATTAAGTAGAAAATAAAGAAAAGATTAATAATAAGATTAGATAGATCACTAGTACAGTACAATATAAGGTACAATTAATTCTAAACATTTAAATGTGAAATTGATGATTGAATTATTTTCATTCTCATAAAAAAATATTAAAAATTTCAATTTTATTTATTTATAATATGTGTTATAATATAACACATATTGTAATTTTTTTATTAAAGATTAAATACATTTAAAAAAAATAAAAATTTAAGTTATGTAAAACATCAAATTCCAAACCTAGTCTCGAGTAGAGTGGAAATAGTGGATATTTTTGAAGCCTAAATTACAAAGCTTTCTACTTTGTTAGTATGGGCTTATCATCATCCTCTACGAATAGAAAATGTTCTTAGTATATATAGGCTTTGCAATATTTGTGCGTTTCCGGTCTGTATGAAACCGAGTTAGATGAATTACCAAAAACGTTCTTATGTTCTATCGTGACATTTGTATGGATACTTTGTGTTGATTATTGTTCACTACCAAAAACGTTGAAAAAAACATGACAAATTTTACACATCTTAATTTTTTTTTTATTAAAATTAGATTACATAAATTTATCCTTAATTCATGTCTGCCATGGGTTACAATACATTAACAATTTGTTTTTTTTTTAACTTTGAGTATAGAGTACAAAATTAGAGATCAAAGGAAAAGTAAGGTTGTTAGTTGCACAATTGAGGACGGGTTCATATTACTTTAGATGTGAGATCGATAGGTGGAGAGTATCTAAAGAAGTTTGGGAGGAGATAACTTGCATATATCCTCAATATGAAAAACAACTTAAAGGTTGACAACATGCATCAACTATTTTGAGAAGGATAAGATCAACCACATCAAGATTCACAATAAAAAAATTCCACATAGAAAAAACAATGTGAAGATGAGTTTAAAATGTTATTTTCTTAGTCCCTTAGTTTATTCAACCTAGCTTAAAATCAATCAATCAATTAATATTATAACGCTATCTTGAATTATACATTAAAAAAAGCAATGATGTTACATACACCATGGGAGGATCGTTATTGGTAATGTTACTTTTTGGCTACACATCGCGTTTCTGTGGACTTGAAAGCTATGAAACATAATATATAATATTGAAAATTTTATTATAAAAGATTAGCTTTGAGATAATATATAATATTTAAAGATTTTGAAATAATATATAATATTTAAAGTTTTATTAAAAAAGATTAGCTTTGAGAAATGACGTGTGCATTTTTGTTTTTAATTTTTTGAGGTAGTCAAATCTATTTTTCTTTCATTCATCAGTCCCTTTGCGCTCTCTCTCTGTATATGAAAGAGATTGTTCTCTCTATATAAAAGAGATTACCTTTGTGAAATAATGTGTACATTTTTTTAGGTAGTCACATCTATTTGTGTTTACAAGTGGTCTTCAATGTGAGGATTCCTGTGGTTATCTATTGTTCTCTTTCCACGAGTTGTCATTGTGTGTTCAATCATAAAGACTCTCACGACCAAGAAGGAATAAATTTGTTACTATCACCATCTCCATTTGTCATTTGTCATATTATTATGAAGGTGAACAAAGTGGCTGGTTTGTTACAGTGGTAACGTGACACGTTAAAACGATCCGTAGAACATGCATGCGCGAACGCCTCTGTAGACTATAAAAAGAAAAAATTCAATCGCCCTCAAAAAGACCAATTCACTATTTGATTGATTCTCATGAGCAAATCAATATTTAATTGATTGCCGGTGGTTCACACCCCCAGAAGTTTATGTTGCCAATTTGCCAGCTATTCCCATCACATCCAGATGCACTGGATGCAGTAATACAAGTTTCTGTTTGCTGCATTTGACAGAGTAAAAGATGGGTATGTATCTCTCTATTCACCTTTCCCAATCATTCATTTATTATGGGTCAAGCCCCCAAGAACAAGTTTAATTAAAACTACACTACTCACTCCGAGTGGCAGTAGAATGGCCGGTGCAAAATAAAGCATACCTCTATTTCTGATTGTTCTTTTCCCTAACCCATCAAAATTTAATATCTGCAGCTGTTTGCATGTAGGTGGTTTTAAGGCTATTGAAATGATCGAGCTTGACTGTCCCTCCTAACTTGTTACACTCCCGCTGAGATCGACACAAAAACCAATAAAAGTGATACGCTCGACAGTGGACACCTTCMTGAAAAACCTCCAAAYTCGAAKTTTGGTAAAAATTGAACCATCTGATTTCATTGTAGACAGCTTACACACTGCTAAAATTTAGCCAATRTAATYGACAAAGTTTACATAAGATTGGGRCACTTCACATTTCACATCTGATAATAYKATTAAGCCTCTARWYTCTTCTCTATTTTCAAATGAGAACAAGTACCCACATAAACAAAAAAACAAAACCAGAAGTATCCACATTAAMAAAACAAAAAACAAAAGGACCAATGCTGGAATTTCAAAATGAAGTGAATCAGAGGGAGCTTCTCAAATTTACATGTCACAACATAAATATTTAAGCATACAAATTTAAGAAATGATGAATGGCTTTTAGGGATATGCAGTCCGTGAAGAATCGCCTTCTATTTAATCGATAAAGAACTTATAGTTGCAGGTTGATATACGAAAAGAACACAAACGGTGGGACATAAGCGTATTTATGCTTTGAGCATTTCAGAGTTTGTATTTTTTCAGTGGCTTTAATAATTGAATTCACGAGACAGGTTGGTATTAGTTCTTAGTTGAACCATTGCTCAATTTTATCTGATGAGCAATGGCGTGTTTAAAAAAAATGCTCCTTAACCGAGTCTTGTTTATTCTCACAATTACGAAGCAATGGAGTAGCCTCACTTTGGAAGTAACGGACTCTGTAACCTTCCTATAATGGCAGGCTAATGAAGTAGGTCTCCTGGAAAATTGTATCCCTTTGAAATTCATGGAGAAAACGTGTAAACATTGCTAATCCAACTTTGAACCCAACATCCGCTGGTTTCCCTACAGTTGAACCACGACGTTACTTAGTTTTTTCTGTTGAAATTTATAAGTAAATTGTAAATAAGTTCCCTCAATCTCAGATTTGATGAGTCATATATTATAAATGTAACAATCTATATTCACATTTGATCTCACTCGTATGGTATAAATCTAAAATGCAAGTGCAATTTATTTAGTATAGATTATTAAGATTTAAATTTAATATAAAGTATAATATAAAAAAATATTTAACATCAACTCAAATCAGTTGATTAAATGAATTAGGTTGAAGATTAATAAATTCTTAGTCAGTTGATTAAATGAATTAGGTTGAAGATTAATAAATTCACAGTGGTAGAATATTAATCCGATCAAACTTATACAATTTCTGAACTTTAACCCCCCCAAAAAGAAAATAAATGTTCCATCCACACTAACTGTTCCAATGACAACAGTTAAAATATAAGTTTCCTCTTTCTGTCTCCACATCAGATCCAACTAACAGATTATAGGTCTTTTACTACATACAAAATAACAATATAAAACATAACTCTGGAGATATGGTTCTCAAGTCATAATAGAGTAATATACTGAGGGAAGCCCTCTTGTCCATCTGTCCATAGTTGATATGTCAAAATACTTGTCTTTCTTGTTAGAGCATTTTTGGACAATGTATTCGCCTCCTCATTTATTTCTATGTAAACATGTGAGAAACTGATGTGAGCGAAGGCTTTGATGGAGATTTTGTCGCCAAAGCTTACTTAAACAAGAAAATATTTCGGAGTCCCCAACCATCTACCGATTTTGGTTTTGCAATGGAATACCAATGACATAGATGGAGGTTTTATTTAGTACTTCCACCTGTCCATATGAAGGAGAACATTAGTTGTCAGATCCTTTTTAATATAGAAACATGGATAGTTGTCAGCGCCATCCAAACCACCTACCGATTTTGGTTTTGCAATGGAATACCAATGACATAGATGGAGGTTTTATTTAGTACTTCCACCTGTCCATAGGAAGGAGAACATTAGTTGTCAGATCCTTTTTAATATAGAAACATGGATAGTTGTCAGCGCCATCCAATAAACAACTTGAATTTCTAGGACAGATTTGATATGTACGAATCTCCTCCCTAGTGTGAGCCATCTATTACACCAGTGTGTAATTCTTTTCTCAAATTTTATGAGAATCCAGTGCCAATCAGTCACTTTATAACAGTCTGGTTTAAGAAAATAGCCCAGATATCTCAGCCCCAGTGAGATCTCAAGAAAGCTAAATGCGAAGATGTTCTTGTATAATTCAATTTCTACCTCCGAAAGCCTAGAGTGATGGAGGGTAGACTTTGTCTCATTGATTTGTAGTCCCGAAGCATGACATAAGTAATTAAGAATAGTATCAATTTTCAACCATTCATGAGGATCAGCTCTGGTCGCGATGATGATATCATCCGCGAAGAAAATATGAACTATCTTTAACAGTCTTGAGACCTTAATACCAGTAATTTTTCCAGCTTCTAATCCAACTTCATGATAACATATGCTTACAATATTTGGTTGATTAGTGCCTTGATTATTTGTAGGGGATATATATATTACAATATATTAGAATATTAGAATATTACAATGTAATAGTAATGTCATATTACAATGTAATATTGCATTACCATATTACAATGTAATATGGTAATACCATATTACATTGTAATATGGCATTACCATATTACAATGTAATATGGCATTACCATATTACAATGTAATATGGCATTACCATATTACATTGTAATATGGCATACAATATGGTATACCATATTACATTGTAATATGGTAATACCATATTACAATGTAATATGGTAATACCATATCTCATGTAATTTTTTTTTTTTTAAACTTAAAGCCATCGTCGCAATATCAATGATAGTTCGTCGGAAACAAATTTTGTATTTTACCACAACCGTCGCTCTAGCGACGAAAGTTCGTCGGAAACAAATTTTGTATTTTCCCACAACCGTCGCTCTAGCGACGAAAGTTCGTCGGAAACAATTTTTGTATTTTACCACAACCGTCGCTCTAGCAACGAAAGTTCATTGCAATTTGCCACGAATTTTTGTCGCACATACAACATCTGCGTCGTAAGTTTGGTTTTGAGATATATTTTCGTCGATATTGCCACGGATTTTCGTCCCAAGTTGCAACGGTTTTGCGTCGCACATTCAGCATCTACATCGTAAGTTATTGGCTTGGCATAAATTTTCGTCGCAATTGCGACGAATGTTCATCGTAATTGCCACATTTCTTCGTTGTTATTGCGACGTAATTTCGTCGTAATTGCGACAATGCATAGGGTTAACCGATCTTGAAGGCGGTGACACGTGGAGCGCTTATTTCGTCGATGTTTCCACGCACACCTGGATCGTGGATATAGCGGCGAAATTATTCCGACGAAAAAAAATCTCAGCTGTCGTGGAAATTGCGACGGATAAGTGTGACAATATCAACGAAAAACCATCGCAAATTTGGTCATATGTACTAGTGATTGTATTAAGGAGGAGACTCAGTTAGAGTCCAGGGATGGTTTGAAGGGGAGCCATGATGAGAATTTTTCTCTTTCTAGTCAATAAAGGAAGAGAAAATTCAAGAATATTTCTAGTGGTGTAGAGTCCCCAACCATCACCAGGCTAGGCAACGCCACTTCTTGGACATCTCTCTCTTAGCTCTGATACTATTTTGAGACTTTGTCTCATTGATCTGTAGTCCCGAAGCATGACATAAGTAATTAAGAATAGTATCAATTTCCAACCATTCATGAGGATCAACTCTGGTCGCGATGAGGATATCATCCGCGAAGAAAATATGAACTATCTTTACCAGTCTCGAGACCTTAATACCGGTAATTTTTCCAGCTTCTAATCCAACTTCATGATAACATATGCTTACAATATTTGGTTGATTAGTGCCTTGATTATTTGTAGGGGATATATATATTACAATATATTACAATATTACAATATTACAATGTAATAGTAATGTCATATTACAATGTAATATTGCATTACCATATTACATTGTAATATGGAATTACCATATTACATTGTAATATGGCATACAATATGGTAATACCATATCTCATGTAATTTTATTTTTTTTAAACTTAAAGCCATCGTCGCAATATCAACGATAGTTCGTCGGAAACAAATTTTGTGTTTTACCACAATCATCGCTCTAGCGACGAAAGTTCGTTACAATTTTCCACGAATTTTCGTCGCACATACAACATCTGCGTCGTAAGTTTGGTTTTGAGATATATATTTTGTCGATATTGCCACAGATTTTCATCCCAAGTTGCGACGGTTTTGCGTCGCACATTCAGCATCTACGTCGTAATTTATTGGCTTGGCATAAATTCTCGTTGCAATTGTGATGAATGTTCATCGTAATTGCCACATTTCTTCGTCGTAATTGCGACGTAATTTCGTCGTAATTGCGACGATGCATAAGGTTAACTGATCTTGAAGGTGGTGACACGTGGAGCACTTATTTCGTCGATGTTTCCACGCACACCTAGATCGTGGATATAACGACAAAATTATTTCGACGAAAAAAAATCTCGGCTGTCGTGGAAATTGCGACGGATAAGTGTGACAATATCAATGAAAAACCATCGCAAATTTGGTCATATGTACTAGTGATTGTATTAAGGAGGAGACTCAGTTAGAGTCCAGGGATGGTTTGAAGGGGAGCCATGATGAGAATTTTTCTCTTTCTAGTCAATAAAGGAAGAGAAAGTTCAAGAATATTTCCAGTGGTGTAGAGTCCCTAGCCACCACTAGGCTAGGCAACGCCACTTCTTGGACATCTCTCTCTTAGCTCTGATACTATTTTGTGATGCTCCTAGCCACCACCAGGCCGGGAAACACCACTGCAATTAACACTATGATATACATATATACATATGATGTAATTCTAACAGACCCAACTTTATATTCATACACATTTCATGCGGAAGCAACAAAAATACATACATGTAATAAACATAGACAATTCTGGTAACATTATAACACATGTACACAATACACAATAGTTATTTTCTGCACTATCTAGGAGTTGGGCTTGCGCCTTTGTAACAACCCAATCGACTACAAAAAAAATTATTCTGACCGACTAAGATTTGGTCCAAAATTGCCTGGGGCCAATCCTCTACACCTCGCTCCTGCTGGTGGGCATTGAATTTTTTTTTTATAATTTTTTTTTTTGGGCGCTAGGGTTTGCGTATTGTGTAGACTTGGCGTTTTTTGCTTATGTTGGATTATATATCTTTTTTTTCAATAGGAATCTCTTCGTCGACTGCTACAGTGGTAGAAGCGCCATCACCCTCTACGGATCGAACGATCTTCGGCTTCAAAACATTGGAAGCATTTCTGGGCCTTTTTATTGAAATTGGCCTTGAAATGGAGAAAGGAGAGCCGCGAATTCCAGAATATGGGGCGGAAATTCCATTGTGTTGACGAAATACTGAAGAAGAAAGCGGAGAAAAAGGGTTCTGCTTTAGATTTAGAGTAGCCATCGTTGCAGCTGCCATGGCTTCCATCGAGATCTAAAATGGAGGGAAGCGTAAAAGTGGTTCAGACCATTAATAAATTTTTTAATAAATTTTATTTTTGTTTGCAGTTTATTAATAATTTTTTTTTGTTTGCAGTGCGCGGCTCCTCCCCGTGGGTTCCTCCTCCCAGTGAATTGATGCGTTTATACTCCACGTCTAGGCCAGCCCCCAGGTCGAGAAGTTGGTCGGTTTTATTGGGCCGTGGCAAGCTTTTGAAGGTCGAAGAGAATATAAAAAAAAAAATCGGTCCTATTGTCATCTGTAAAGTCCGTAACCACAACTTTCACCCCTGATTTGGTGCAAACCGTTTGATATGTGCATCTTATCTGATAGCATGCCCCACATCCCTTGCCTTCCCTATATATTTTGGCACTTGCGGTAGCCACAGACATCTCTCCACTGCTCATGATATTTGTTGCAATGACCCATCGTATCCACATGTTCCCGCTGCTTCTAGGTAGTTCCCCGCCGAAAATCCTGACCCAATTTCTTGTTGCTCTTTTTTTTGTCTTTTCTTTTTGACTTGTGCTGTGTTGTATGGTAGGTGCTTGGCTGTTAGGCTGTGTGCGACCTGGCTGTGCTCACGCTGGGCTGGGATATTAAACAACCAGATCCACCCAAAAATATTTCGGTTTGGTGCTTAGCACTGTGCGCTAGGGTTTTTTTTTTTTTTTTTAATTTGTTGTTTATTACTAATTTTTTTTGCAGTGCGCGTGCATTATTGAGATGCGTACTTCACTTTGACACATTCCTGTGGCTGCTAGACCCGTTGTGCGTGAAGACGTAGGTTTGTGGACTTCTTTGAGACAACCTCTCGACTCGTGGTTTAGTGCGTTGGTGCTCCATGTGAGTTTGATCTCCGGTGTTGTGGTGGAGATCGGGGATCAAAAGCAAATGCGCCAATTTTAGTTTTCAATTTTTTTTTTTTTATTATTCAATCGAGCCCGTAATGCCATTTGGCTCCTTGTGGTCTCCCTGCTTGGCATTTGTCACTTAGGGCTTGATTCGACTGGAGACTTGGTCGATGTGATAGCTTGTCTCTCGTGGTGAGAGGTAAGGAGCTCGACGCTAAGTTCTAGGATTTGAGTATTTATTTGTGACTGACTTGGAATGAAAATATAGCTTAACTCTCTGTTATATGCATTGGAGATTGGGCTCAATGATTAGAGTCAAAACCAATTTTTTCATTTTATTTATTTATTAATTTGTAAAGGCATTGACTCATAGGCTTAGCATAAGTGCTAGGGTTTGTGTGGTTTGTACTTGACAAATGACTTGGTTGATGAAATCTATGTGTGTTATGGAATAGAACATTTCAAACACACACCATACTATATATATATATATATATATATATTACTGTTGGTTTGGGGTGGGCTTTGTGTTAAAAGCAAGTGTTAAAAATGATTTATTTGAAGCAACTATTAAATTTGATTTAACATTTTCCCCTCATATAATATTATACTGTTTCATTTTCAATGTGCATATTGTTTATATATAATCAAAATCATAGTGTGTTTGGTTTGCACGTTAGGTGGGGTTCGAGCGGGAGCTCAGATTTATCTAATTAAAGGGTTTCTGGTTGTTTCACCATAACTAAACATAAGTGTTTAAATTCTGGGTGGGTAGGTAGGATCTTGGCTCCAGATTTTGAACCAGAGCTCTGATAACATGTGTAGAGACCCTACTTAATTAAATACAAAATTTAATACAATTAACATATAATTGCCTTCTCATACGTAAATTATTCATTCACATCATAAGCATAAATATTTTGCAGAAATTAAAATCTATCTACAGCATGAAAATAACTCAACAATTCATAATAAAATACCTGCTTCTGATGCTAATTCCCGTCGATATGGCTGTCCCTTCCCTGCTGCCTTACTGCTGCCTTGCCTAGCCTGATGCACTGATCAACTCTGCCCAAACCGACTAACCTCCCAGCCAGCTAGGAGCAGCCTGTCCGACTCCCTAGCTCTAGGAAACTGAAAAGAATCCTTGCCCCCGTGCACAAAGCCCCCAGCAACCCGGTGCCTCTTGCAATGATTCTCAAAGACTGCAGAACTCCATAACAGAATAAAAAAAATCCAAGAAAAGAAACCAGAACTACTGTCTCCCCTCCAAAATGCTTCCCTTCCCCCGAAAATGATAATACTCCTCGTAAGACTCCTCTCGTCATATCCCCCTTTCACCGACTCTCTTCACCCTCATTAATTTCCTTATCCCTCCTTTATTACCTTATCCCCTTTCTTCAATATCTTATCCCCTTCTTTATTGTCTTATCCCCTTCATTAATGTCTTATCCCCTCCCGCATACGTAAAGCAATTAATTAAATAAATTAAGATTTTTAAGCCCCTTAATTTATTACCCATGTCATTGAATGTGATATGTAATCAATTAATTAATTAATCAAAAGTTATAAACAGTTAATTAATAAATAAATATTTAATTAATATTATTAATGCTAATCATTGTTTAATTAAAGCCATATTAGGACAATTAATTATCTAATTAATTTTTACTTAATAATCCCTAAGCATATATTCAACTAGGGTCGTTACAAGCCTACTTATGCCCACTGATCACAGACTATAATTCTCCACATGCCAATCCCACCCCGGGAATATGCACCTTCACTGTTCCACAGTCCATCGACTGCTCCACTTCCCTTCCAGGGCTTCAACAACATGCCAGATCAAGAATTCTTAGAGCTACGTAGTTGGCATTGGACTCCCTCCAGGAGAAATCACTTCCTAGTAAACTCTCTCACATGGAGAGAGTTTCTCACATGCCTGAAAACCTACTTCTTCAACCACAGGCATAACAACTTGCCTCTTCAATCCACACCCACCAAAAATCAGGTAAGGCAAGGGGACGAATCAACAATCTACAAAGGTTCACAAAGGCAGAAATGACTCTGGATGCGTGCTTGTTCAGTGTGTGCGTGAACTTCCCAAGG
This sequence comes from Picea sitchensis, assembly GCA_010110895.2. Classification (NCBI taxonomy): domain Eukaryota; kingdom Viridiplantae; phylum Streptophyta; class Pinopsida; order Pinales; family Pinaceae; genus Picea; species Picea sitchensis. Next base: position 20,431 of record SNQJ01S0040875.1, read on the forward strand.
GATGGTCAGCATGCTGAGGATGAACTCGTGGTAAACTAAATGGCCAGACTTGTCAGAATGTTGAGAGCGAGCAAGGAAAACGATGAGAATGGTCAGCTTGCAGAATTGTGGGAGCGAACTCCTCCGAAAAGTGGCCAGAATGGTTCGTGAACCCCCAACAAAGGTGGAACTTCCCACATAAATCTAAATGCATCTTGGGTGACACTTGGTTCTCTAGGAGCACGCTCCTCTCCACTTGGAGTTTGTTCCTCCCCTCAAAGAAACTTAGGATAACTGGGTTTATTTTCCCAACTTTAGTATTTTTCAGGAATACATTATAATATTTCTTTGGGTTAAGCCCTCAGACTTTGAACCCAACATCGACTGGTTTCGACTGTTGATCCACGACGTTAGTTAGGATCCTCCTGTCCAAATTTTTAAGTAAATTGTAAATAACTTCACTCAATGTCATATTTGATCTGAGTCATATATTATAAATATAACAATCTATATTCAAATTTGATATCACTTGTATCGTATAAATGTAATATGCAAGTTAGTCTAGATTATTAAGATCTATATTTAATATAATAGTATAATATGAAAAAAACATGTATTTGACATCAACTCACATGAGTGCATTAAATGCATTAGTTTGAAGATTGATAAATTCTTAGTCGTACAATATTATTGCCGTCAAACTTGCTTTACTTGACATGACCATCTTGTATGTGCATCACTTTATCAAAGTGTACGTGTTCTAACATCCTTGTATGTCTTCAATAAAATTATTTTAGCTTGAAAATCTCTTTAGTGGCGACTCGCGCTTGGAATTTCAAATTCTTCTTTTCTGTCAAATTTATTGTAGCTTGAAAATCTCTTTAGTCGCGACTCGCAGGCCTGGAATTTCAAATCCTTTCAAATTTGTTTTAATGATGGTTATAAGTTTTTAACAACTTTTATTTTAGTTTTATGCAAATGCCTAAAGTGTCATTTGTTACTTTATTTTTACTTTTTATCTTTGACAATGTTAAGAGAACATCATCTCGATGACAGTGTTAAGATAAGATCAAGGATGATGACTAAAGGTGATGTACCTAGGTAATTTAATGTTTAACTCCATAAATGGCATGTTCAAAACAACCTTGCAATCTGTAAGTTCTAGATTAAGAATCAACCATAATACATTGATTCAGTTAATATGATTAAAAAGAAAATTAAAGAAAAGATTAATATTCCATTAATATGATTAAGTTAGGTAAAACATCAAATTCCAAGCCTAGTCTCTAGTAGAGTGGAAATAGTGGATATTTTTGAAGCATAAATTACAAAGCTTTCTACTTTGTTAGTATGGGCTTATCATCGTCCTCTACGAATAGAAAATGTTCTTAGTATATAGGGTTTGCAATATTTGTGCATTTCCGATCTGTATGAAACCGAGTTAGATGAATTACCAAAAACGTTCTCATGTTCTATCGTGACATTTGTATGGATACTTTGTGTTGATTATTGTTCACTACCAAAAACGTTGAAAAAAAACATGACAAATTGTACAAATCTTATATTTTTTTTTATTAAAATTTGATTACATAAATTTATCCTTAATTCATGTCTGCAATTTGCTTTTCTAACTTTGAGTATTCTGAGAGTACAAAATTAGAGATCAAAGGAAAAGTAAAGTTGTTAGTTGCACAATTGAGGATGGGTTCATATTACTTTAGATGTGAAATCGGTAGGTGGAGGGTATCTAAGAAAATTTGGAAGGAGAGAACTTGCATATATCCTCAATATAAAAAACAACTTAAAAGTTGACAACATACATCAACTATATCAACTATTTAAGGAGGATAAGATCAATTAAAAATATTATTTTCTTGGTCCCTTGGTTTATTCAACCTAGCTTAAAATCAATCAATCAATTAATATTATAACGCTATCTTGAATTATACATTAAAAAGCAATGATGCTACATACACCATTGGAGGATCGTTATTGGTAATGTTACTTTTTGGCTACACATCTCGTTTCTGTGGACTTGAAAGCTATCAAACATAATATATAATATTGAAAATTTTATTATAAAAGATTAGCTTTAAGAAATGACGTGTGCATTTTTGTTTTTAATTTTTTGAGGTAGTCAAATCTATTTTTCTTTCATTCATCAGTCCCTTTGCGCGCTCTCTCTGTATATGAAAGAGATTGTTCTCTATATATAAAAGAGATTACCTTTGTGAAATAATGTGTACATTTTTTTAGGTAGTCACATCTATTTGTGTTTACAAGTGGTCTTCAATGTGAGGATTCCTGTGGTCGTCTATTGTTCTCTTTCCACGAGTTGTCATTGTGTGTTCAATCATAAAGACTCTCACGACCATGGTGCCGAGTTGTCATTGCGGGCCCAGTCTAGTAAACCATGTACATCTTACAGCGCAAAAGGGGACCGTGCATATCTTGTAAACTATGTATGCGCGAGGGTTGGAATTTCAAATCCAACCAGCCCGTCAAATTTGACGGTTTTCACAATTGTTATGCCCGTTTTGACGTATTGAAGGAAGAAGATTGACGGTTTGTCTAAATTTGTTATCGTATTTGACGGACAAATTGCCTCATGACGGGTAATTTGCCCGTCAAATTCCATCCCTGCAGCAGCGCGACACTAATTGGGGAAAAGCCTTAGTGGAAAAAACCTTGGTGACAACTACTTTCCCAAACCTTCATTCTCGTTTTGCAAATATAATTTAATAGAATGTTGACACAGTCGATAAAATGAAAATATAAACCTTCGGATTCGGATTTTCCCACCTTAACATGTTCGAGCATTGTCATATCAGACTGCGGCTTCTAATACGTATATACAAGTGGAGAATTGAAGAGAAGAAGAAGGAATAAATTTGTTACTATCACCATCTCCATTTGTCATTTGTCATATTATTATGAAGGTGAACAAAGTGGCTGGTTTGTTACAGTGGTAACGTGACACGTTAAAACGATCCGTAGAACATGCATGCGCGAACGCCTCTGTAGACTATAAAAAGAAAAAATTCAATCGCCCTCAAAAAGACCAATTCACTATTTGATTGATTCTCATGAGCAAATCAATATTTAATTGATTGCCGGTGGTTCACACCCCCAGAAGTTTATGTTGCCAATTTGCCAGCTATTCCCATCACATCCAGATGCACTGGATGCAGTAATACAAGTTTCTGTTTGCTGCATTTGACAGAGTAAAAGATGGGTATGTATCTCTCTATTCACCTTTCCCAATCATTCATTTATTATGGGTCAAGCCCCCAAGAACAAGTTTAATTAAAACTACACTACTCACTCCGAGTGGCAGTAGAATGGCCGGTGCAAAATAAAGCATACCTCTATTTCTGATTGTTCTTTTCCCTAACCCATCAAAATTTAATATCTGCAGCTGTTTGCATGTAGGTGGTTTTAAGGCTATTGAAATGATCGAGCTTGACTGTCCCTCCTAACTTGTTACACTCCCGCTGAGATCGACACAAAAACCAATAAAAGTGATACGCTCGACAGTGGACACCTTCMTGAAAAACCTCCAAAYTCGAAKTTTGGTAAAAATTGAACCATCTGATTTCATTGTAGACAGCTTACACACTGCTAAAATTTAGCCAATRTAATYGACAAAGTTTACATAAGATTGGGRCACTTCACATTTCACATCTGATAATAYKATTAAGCCTCTARWYTCTTCTCTATTTTCAAATGAGAACAAGTACCCACATAAACAAAAAAACAAAACCAGAAGTATCCACATTAAMAAAACAAAAAACAAAAGGACCAATGCTGGAATTTCAAAATGAAGTGAATCAGAGGGAGCTTCTCAAATTTACATGTCACAACATAAATATTTAAGCATACAAATTTAAGAAATGATGAATGGYTTTTAGGGATATGCAGTCCGTGAAGAATCGCCTTCTATTTAATCGATAAAGAACTTATAGTTGCAGGTTGATATACGAAAAGAACACAAACGGTGGGACATAAGTAAATTGTAAATAAGTTCCCTCAATCTCAGATTTGATGAGTCATATATTATAAATGTAAGAATCTATATTCACATTTGATCTCAATGGTATGATATAAATGTAATATGCAAGTGCAATTTATTTAGTATAGATTATTAAGATTTAAATTTAATATAAAATTATAATATGAAAATATATTTAACATGAACCCAAACCCAATTCAGTTGATTAAATGAATTAGGTTAAAGATTAATAAATTCTTTGTCTTATAGTATTAATCTTGTCAAACTTAGGACTGAGTTGTTTTTTTTCAATAGAAAATTTACTCAGTGAAATATAATTTGTTTACAAATCTTGTCTATATAATAAATCATGAAAAGCTTTCCAAAAAAGTCCATGTGTCTCAAAATATATCCTCGATTTACTAATCCTTACATTTCAAAAGTTGGCATATGATACTAAAATGGCTACACAAAATCCCAAATACTAATCCAAGGGAGGTCCTCTGTCTATACTTCCTTTAGTACCACTACTAGAAGGTAAATTTAGCCAACTATTGCAAAACAAGGCCAATACAGAGTGACAAAAAAAGGACTAGCACTAGTAAAGGTTGTAGTGACTCTTGGTACCTTCAGTCCCATTAATTCACTTGAAAAAATTAATTCTGCCTTCAGGTTCCTGAATAGCTTGTTTTGATAGAAAGTCCGCCTCCCTATTAAATTCCAGGAAGATGTGTGCAAAACTGATTTCTTGAAAGTGTTTAATTAATTTCTTGATTCTGAGCTTCCAACATTCGATTGCACTTGCATGAAGTCTTCCCTTTTCGTTCAATCATTCAATTACTACCTTTGAATCCCCCAGAACCTGGAGTTCATGAATTGACAAATGTGTTGCCAGCGTTAGTGTTGCCCAAACTCCCAGTAATTCTTCCCTTGTATTAGTGCCTTCTCCACAATTGAAGATCCATCTATAAACTGTATGATCTGGAGTTTTGATAACCCCCCCCCCTGCTCCACATTGTTTTCCATCTGCTTGAGTTGCCCCATAAAAACATGTTATTGTAGTATCAAAGTGCTGAGAAATCAAACAAGACTGTAAAGTGTTGAGAAATCAAACAAGATTGTAATGGGATATGTTTTTGTGGTGTCGAGTGCCTTTTTTGTGATCCAAGAGTCTTGGTGACCACCGGGAGAATAGATGGAGAAGTATTCTTGAAAATAGTTTAGTTTCTCTCTAACCAAATATTCCAACAAATTAGAGTAGGTAAGGTGGAAGGGACAGTCTTATGCTCTGTCCATTTTTTATAAGATTCTGTCAGAGTATTCCCTTCCCAAACTTTTTTAATCTTTTGTCCAGTTTGTATTCTCTCCACCGATTTTGCAAAAGAACAGTGGATGAAGAGATGGATTATATTTTCCTAATCTTTTTTACATAATTCGCATTGACTTGGTCCTTCCTAGCCTTTTTGTTGCAAGTTGTCCCATGTTAATATTTTATTTTTGCTGCCAACGGATAAAGAGTTTTAGTTTTAGTGGTATATGCCATTTCCATACTTTTAGCCTTCATCCACCAAACGGCTGCAAAATCAGGGTTGATAATAAATCATTATAAGAGTTTTTTACGATTGAGGGATCCTGAAGAATCTCCTCCAGTCCACATCAATTCATCCCCTGCCCTTGCTTGTGCTGCCCCATCAAAACATGCTACTGTAGTGCTAGTTCACTGAGGAATCATACAAGTACGTAATGGAATAGAAGTTTGAAGAGCCGAATCCTTTTTAGTGATCCCAGTGTCTTGGTGACCACAGAGAGAATAGAGGGAAAGATCTTCTTGAAAATAACTGAGTTTCTCTCTAACCAAATATTCCAGCAAATTAGAGCAGGTAAGGTGGAAGGGACAGTCTTATCCTCTGTCCATTTTTTATAACAATAAGACAGAGTATTCCCTTCCCAAACTTTTATATTCTTTTGTCTGGTGTGTATTCTCTCCCACACCGATTTTGCAAAAGAACAGTGGATGAAGAGATGGATTATATTTTCCTAATCTTTTTTACATAATTCGCATTGACTTGGTCCTTCCTAGCCTTTTTGTTGCAAGTTGTCCCATGTTAATATTTTATTTTCTGTTGCCAACCAGATAAAGAGTTTTAGTTTTAGTGGTATATGCCATTTCCATACTTTTAGCCTTCATCCACCAAACGGCTGCAAAATCAGGGTTGATAATAAATCATTATAAGGATTTTTTACAGTGCGGGATCCTGAAGAATCTCCTCCAGTCCACATCAATTCATCATCTTTGTCCTGTATGAAGTCCCTTGACCCAATAAGTGTTATTCAAAATTGTTCCCATTTTTCTGCCAATTCACCTATGATTCCCATCTCATTACTCCTGATCCAATGGGAAGATATGGATTCTTGATCAAGTGGTCCTCTAGCCTGAGAGAGTAAGGTAACATTCTTTTGTCTTAATAAAGATAAAAGAGTATGAGAGAAGTAGGATCTATCTCCCAACCCCATAATTCTTTCTTTGCCGATATAAACATAGTGACCCGAACCCAGATTCCAACTCAACCAGTTTGTGAGCAGGTGTACAGATTTTAAGAGACTATTCCAAATTCTAGAAGTTGCTGACTGTTGAAAGGTCGTCGATCTGAGCCAATTTGTGACCGTGACATAAGGAAAATATTTATCTTTTAAAACTCTGTGCCAGATACCATCCCGCATTAACACTCACCAAAGAGTATTTGCTACCAGTGCTTTGTTGAAATGGAAAATATTACGAAATCCCCATCCCCCACAGTTCTTTGGTTTAGTTAGTGTCTCCCACCTGCAAAGATGATAATGATAAGTATCGCTACTACCATTCTAGAGAAAATTAAACATTACTTTCCTTAACTTATTTAAGACTGAGTTGGGGATGACTGCCAAAGACATCTAGTAAACTGGTTGACTTTCCAGGAACGATTTCAATAAAATGTACCGACCACCTAATGAAAACCACCTATTGCACCAATGGCCTATTCTTTTCTCCACCTTAGCTAGTAACCAACTCCAGTCTTCCACTTTATGCGGCCTTGTCTTTAGATAATAATCAAGATAATTGAACCCTACAGAAAGACATGTAAAATCAAATAGGAGCAAAATCTTCAAAGGAATTAAGTCCACCTTTGATAGCCCAACATACATAACTATTGTTTTTGATTCATTCACATGTAAACCTGATGCTTTACAGAACATTTTAATGAGTCTATCAATCTCCATCCATTCTTGCAGAGTGGCTCTAGTCATGATTAATACATCATCCACAAAAAATAGATGAAGGATTTTAATAATTCTGGACACCTTCACTCCCATCAGCTTCCCATTCCGTTTTCTTTCATTTAGTAGTAGACTAAGACCCTCCATAACCAGAATAAACAACAAAGGGGATAATGGGAACCCTTGGCGTAAACCTCTACCACTTCTGAAAAAATCCGTAGCCTCCCCATTTAGTAAAATACTAAAGGACGAGGAAATGACACAACTCATAATCCAGTTAGTCATCGGAATAGCAAAGCCCACTTGTATTAAAATCAACCTTAGAAAGTCCCAATTTATGCAATCGTATGCTTTCTTTAGATCCAACTTAAGTACAAGGGATTTCAATTTTTTTTTTTAATGCTATGGAGGCATTCATGTGTTGTTCCAATGGCATCTTGGATTTGTCCACCTTTTAAAAATCCTAATTGCTCTGCAAATAGTGAACGAGAGAGGAAAGGTTTGATCTAATTTGCAATAATTTTGGAGATTAGTTTATAACAGAGGTTACACAAGGAAATTGGCCTGAAATATCCAAAGGTAGTTGGCTTATTAACTTTTGGTATAAGGGCCAAGAAGGTAGAGTTAAGGACACCATCAATAACACCTCTAGATCTTGATTCCTCTACCATCTCTAATAGATCACCCCCTACCAGATCAAAGAAATGTATAAAAAACTCAATTGTCCAGCCATCCGACCCTGGGATTTTTTCTTTTTTGAACAGTGTTAAAACCTCTTTCAATTTGCCCATGTTGCAAGGGATTTGTAGAACTCTGGCTTCCTCCTCATTAACCAATCAGGAGAAAAGGCCTGCAACTCTGACATGTTTAGTTATAGAAGGATGATCTTGTGCCTTGAATAATTTTTTGAAATAATTGACGGCCTCTGCTTTTAATTCCACCTGACCAGAGTGTATTTGCCGAGTGTCATATTTAATATCCCATACATGTTTCCGGTTTCTTCTGTAACTGACAAATTGGTGAAAACACTTTGTGTTTTGGTCGCCACTTTGTATCTAAATCGCCTTGCTACGCTGTCTCTAGAGTTCCTCTTTTGCCTTCAAATACTTGTTTCTTTCTTGTTCAAGACTACTAAGGTGTCTTTCCTCCTCTAGTAACTGCTCGCCTCCCGTAATTTTTTGAAGAGTGACTTTGATTTCATCCTCCATCTTCTCAAGATGCATCAAATCTTGACATTTGGTTTCCTTTACCCAGTTTTTTGTATGGGCCTTTAGTTCTTTTAGTTTCCAGACTAACCTTCATTGTTTCCCTTCTTCATTTAAAAATTTCTGATTGGTCTAGACCTCGTGGACAATACTGTTAATTTTTTTTTTTCACTCAGCCATTGTGAGTTAAATTTGAACGGATAAGCCTTAAAGAATGGTGTGATCTCTAGTTGTAATAACACAGGGGCATGATCAGAGACATATGGTTACTCCACCCAGGATCTATAGAGGCCCACACTTTCTAAAATATCTTATGATATCATAACCCGATCTGGCCTCTTAGATATGGAGTCAACACTTGTCCTCCCATTTCTCCAGGTAGGGACAATCCTATCCGATTGAATATCAATTAACCTGTTGGTTCGTAAAAAAGTTCTGAAAAAATCCGCCAAAGGCCCGACTTGTGCCAAGGCCCCCTAGACCTCACCCGTCGATATGGTAAAGTTCAAGTCACCAGCAATAACCGGATTTTTATGTGATAACAGACCACATTCTGCCACATTGTTTCAAAATCTTTTCCTCTCTAAGCACGAACCATAAATATTTAGTAGAGTGATCTCCCTTTTGCTTTCAATACACCATCCTGTCAACAAAATGCCACCACAGGAAAGGTAAGGTACCAAGTCAATTTTTTTTGGGTCCCAAGTAAACAAAAGACCGCTTGAATTACCAACCGAGTTAACTGCACAGGAAACCCGGTATGGTAGAAAGTTATTCATAAATGCTCTAGCCTTTTATTTCCTGGACCAAAGTTTCTTGTAAAAACATAATATCCGGGTGGGTTCTATCTAAGAATATACGAATAGAGGTTGTTTTAAGGGTGCCCCCAATCCCTCTAAGATTTAGGGAGAGAAAAATCATTACTTCACCCTTGCCAGGGATTTCATTACTCTAAGTGCCCCACGGTCAGTGGTAGGAGGATATGAAACATATGGCATGGAGGTCGTAACCTTCGTTTTTTTTCGGGCTCTCCTGGTCTTAAACAGATATATTCAATACCCAACCCCCTCAACCAAGCAAACTCTTTCCCTACCCCCTCTGCACAAGGAATCAATGAATTGGCCTCCCCACCACACGCTGATTTTCCATAAATTGAGCTTCCAAGGTAGATGGGTAATGGGATAGGTGACTTGGTTTCTCAAATAAAAGGAATCAGAGAATCCATAATGACATTGAAAGAAGTGTCCTCCTCATCTGGTTCTCTACAGCCAGGTAGACGATCAGAATCCCCAGACAGAGTCAAAGACAAAGGGATGGAAGTGCCCGACTAACTTGGACCAATAGGACAGATGGGAAGGCCATGTTAAACCTCCTTAACAATAGCTTGAACTAGAATCACAATTTAACTTGAAGACTCTACCCCCGACACTTCAACCAAAGGTATATCCCTATCCCCTTGTCAAAAAGTGCCCACTAAGGAGGGTCCTGCACACTCCCCATCCAAAACCGAGGAACATGCAACCTTGGAAGTATAAATTTTCAACCAACAAGAGGCATCCAGAGTATCCCTCTCCCATGACGATAAAGATGAAAAAAGAGAAGGACAATGGAAGTTTAACTTACTCGATAGTGTCTCCAAACACTCCGTCTGACTTAGAACCTCCAACGATTAGTGTAGTGCTCATATCCCATAAGAATCATCCTCTGACGAGGGTTCTCGAAACTCTCTTTGCAGAGCAGTATCTTCCGACACCTCTTCCTCCACCCAACCACTACAATCTCTCCGCAGGTGTCCCGTACTTCGACAGAGGATACACCTGAAAGGTATGCTGAGGTAATCTAGACGTTGTAGTACCCTCTGACCCCTCCATTCGATTTCCAAAGTCTCTGGAATCCCACAACGAATATCGATTTCAACAAGTATTTTCCCAACCTTTCTGGAAGGGTCCGAAAGAGTCTGACCATCTACCATAATACATGTACCCAATGTGTTTCTGATAGATTTCATGGCTCCCTCATTCCATAGTTGTAAAGGTAAACCAGGTAATAAAACCCACAAGTGACGAAACTGGAAATATTATGTCATCGGGTCGAAAGCTACCCGTCATTGCTTCAACATCAGGCTGTTGCCTCCAATAAACCACCGATTAGCCAATATCTGTGCCAAATCATCCAATGTTTTGAAAATGAAACCGAACCAACCTTTGGTTAAAATAACACCTCTGGCACATAACCTAAAAGGGGAGCCCAGGTTTGCTCGACCCATATAGGGAGCGAAACCTTGCACATGTTACTGTATGAAAATCTGCCAATCAGCCCGAACAAAGCTAACCTACATGTCTCCTCAAGACCAATGTCTGAACTTATCACCATCCTTTTAATCACCTTATTTTATTTCCACATTCTATGCCTACCACCAGGCGTTCCTAAAGCCTTCCTCACCTTACTCTGCGGGAGAGGAAAGCCATAAACCCTTTCACCCTCTACCTAACCACACAGAGGTTCAGACTTCGCCGTAGACAAAAGACTACCAGATAAACCAAGTAGAATACATGTAAGTGTTGGAGAAAGGCCTTTTATCCCTCTACTAGGAGAACAAGGTTGAGAGGACAAGTCAATAGTTGAAGTAGTTAATGTATTTGTACCAACTCCCATGGTGTCTGTAGTGTTGAAAAGACTGGCCCTCTGCCAGAGGGCCTTGTCAGTTGCACCCATTAGTGCACTGACGTCATCTTCCAAACCCGCCTTTCGAGTATATGCCATTAACAAGCCACCTGGGTTCCACTAAACTCATCCCCACTAATGTCATCTGTAACAGACCAGTTACCAAAAATAAGAAAATAAAAACAACGTTTAAGTGCCTCGGGGGCCCAACCAAAAGTCTTTAATGCATTTCTCTTGAAGTTGGTGGGAAAAGATAGTTAAGGCTAGCTTCATTTGGCCCATTGCTAAAAATAAGCTGGAAATCCTTTTAACAAGAAACATAGGAAACCACACTCTACCAAAAACACCCCAAATAATAGCCCCATTACACTAGAACCCCGCTAAAATCAAGGTTTAAGGCAAGATTTAACAAATACCATGTAACATGCCAAGGCTCCTTTCCAAAAGAAGAAACTAAGAAAAGATAACATAACTACCTAGAGACCTAGACTAAAACTCCAAATAAGAAATCCCCAACCAACCTAGTAAGAAACAAAAAAATGCTAGAGTCGAGCCTCGAATCCTACAGTTCTCCTCCATTCTGGCTCTCCTCCATATCTCAAAACCTTTGGCTCTCTACTAGTAAACTTCGGCTCCTTCGACACGACTGAGTTGTTGGTGAATCACTTCATCAGAGTGTACATGATCTGACATCCCTTTATGTATTCGATAAAATTATTTGACCTTGAAAATCCCTGAAGTCGCGACTCGTGAGTAGAGTGGAAATAGTGAATCTATGGATTTTACTTTGTTATATGACTTACTTTGTTAGAAATTACGAATAAAAAATGACAATTATGCAACATACATCATGGAAGTATCGCTATTGTTATTGTTCTAGAATAGATTCGGGTACACATCATGTTTTAAGTGTACTTGAAAGCATCAACCATACACTATAGTATTTAAATTTAAGAATCAACCATATAATATAATATGTAATATGATTTAATATTTTTTTCCAAAAAAATACTTTAATTTCAAAAGAAATAGATGTACAATATTTAGGTCCATTTCACTAGACAAAAAAAGACAAAACTGGCTCATAATCAAAGATGAAAATAAGTTGGGCCTAGACTCTAATGACATTAAAACCAACAAACTGAAGAGTGTTTGGCCCAACCTAAAATGTTGTAAAATCAGAACATAAACAAATCTAAAAAGAAGAACAACACTGACACTTGTTCTTCAAAGGACAACAAAAACATGCCAAAACAAACTGTAAGGTGAAAATTACATGACCCAAAACTATTTCTCGCTCCTATGGAGCAATGGTTCATTAGAAAATTCTTCTTGTCCTCATCAATGAGCAATGCATCCTTGGATAGTGTATCAACATCAACATTTAATTCATAGTATATGTGCTTGAAACTATTATGAGATTGACTTAAGTTGATGAGCTAGATGAAGTGGTCCTAAGTTAGACAACTGGTGTACATCGTTCATCCATTTAATTTTTAACTCTGAGTCTCCAAAAACCTGCAAAACAAGGATATTCCTGTCAAGTGCACACTTTAATAGTGCAAACAATGCATTGAATTTGGCCTGATAGTTGGTACCAAGGCCCAAGTTTTCTTTGCCTAAAATATAGTGAGTATCCGAGAAATGCAAAACAAAGCCCAACATGCAGGCTTGATCTTGCCCTTGATTGGCCTTGTCAAAAAATCCCCAAGGAATTGTTTTGTCAATATTAAGCTCTTCCAATTAGAGTGATTTCTTCACAGAACTATTGGTCTTATAACAAGTAAAGAGAGCCAGAATATGCTATGATACTTCATAAGTGGGACAAAGAGTATCCTAAAAAAAACTAGCATTGTGCGCCAACTATATTCCCCATCCTACCAGAATAGGTAAGACATGGAGTGATTTCAAAGATCTCCTACTGTAATAAACTTGAAAGTAGTCCACCAAGGAATTCCCATCCCAAAGATGATCCACCTAAAGTTGTACTTCAATCTTAGACAAAACTTGTCTAGTGTAAGTGCACTATAGAAAGAGGTGAACATTTGATTCTCCATTTTTTTTTGCATAGATTATAGATATCGAGACCGATTTTATTCCTCTTTTGGAGATTGTCCCATGTCAGAACTCGTTCTTTCAAAACTAGCCAAAATAAGATCACCCTCTTTAGTGGACCCTTGATTTTCCAAATCTTCCTCGGCCACCATGGACTGTTTGTTGGAATCAACCACTAAATGGATAGGGAACCTAACTTAGTCATATACTGACCCTCAACTGGATTATACACCCAAGCTAGCTCATCATTGTTCTTAGATAGATGGATATGATCCTTTACAAATTCATTGGTGAACAATTGCCAAAATTAATGTTAGTCCATTTCCAACACTAGTGTCTGAGCATTGAGGCAACCTTGACTCCAGATAAATGAATTTTTCATGATTTCCTACTCTATTTAGTGTACATCACCCCGATACTCGAAACTATTCTACCATATCCTCATGGAGAAAGATATTCATCCCACAAACGACAATAACATCATTGCCAATGTTGACTTGGGCACCCAAACCTACCTTCCATGCCATGTACCTCCCTATAATAAAAAAATCCAGTGTCATAGATTTCCACTAATTTGAGACACCCTCGATACTCTTTTGAGGTTTACAAATCCAATTTAGTATCGTGCCAGGTGCTATATAATTTTCTTTCATAATTCTTTGCCATAGGCTATCACGAGTAAGGAAAATCAAGAGAGAGTTGGTGGCGAGTGCTTTCCAAAAAACACATATATATTTTAGTCCCTAGCCACCATGTCCCTTAGGGACTAATAAAATCTTCCAATTAACCAGGTGTGAGGCCAAGTACTCCCCTTTCCCTTTCCATATATAATTAAAGTAGAGCTTACAAATATTTAGAAGAATGCATTTTGGATGTATGCCAATAAATGCTAGTATATTGGGATAGCTTCAATAACCAACTTTATGAGCACTAGACGACCTCCTTGCGATATCCACCTATTGCACCAAAAAGTTACACTCTTCTCTACCTTAGATAACAACCATTTCCAATTAGATATCCCATATTTATTTTTCTTTAATGTGAAACCAATATATTTCAGTCCATCTTCTAGCTCAAATGTTGGGAAGGCTAAGAGATCAACCATGTTGTTCCAAGTTTCAGCTTCAATATTTGAGAAATAAATGGAAGATTTTCTTATGTTGATTGTCATACCTACAATGAGACAACAAATATCCAACAATTATTTAATCACTCTCCCATCTATCTCCAGACAATAGAAAAAGAGTAGGGCATCATCAATAAACAACAAATGTGTAAATTGTTTCGTCCTACCAATGCGCACCCCTTGAAGTATTTTCACTCATTTTATCTTTGAAATGGCCAAATTGAGTCCTTCCATAACCAATAAGAAAAAATATGGTTATAGGGGGCATCCTTTCCTAAAGACTTCGAGATGGTTTGAAGAAGTTCAAACTCGAGTTACAGTTGATAAGGACAACGAAAGAAGTTGGGGTGATACAAGACAGTATCCACTTAAGCAATGGAAATTGAAAACCCATGTGAAGGAGAAGCAACCTAAGATAAAGCCAATAAGATGGAGCATATGCTTTTGAAAGATTGATATTTATTACTACAACTGTAATATTCCCCAGCCCAACTAAGATCCATTACGTGCGAAAATACTCATAAAATGAAAATTTTCTGCTAACTAATACTGTAGATTACCAGCTACAAGAAAACATACAATTTTAACCATATTGATACCATGAACTAGATGCATTTACACGATTCTAAAATAACATAAAATGTGCCTAATAAACTGAAATACAACAACACATAAATCGTTCTCAAATAGAGAGTTAATACACAACGATTAAACTCATAATGCAACACAGAAACAAGATAAAACACTTATATTTTAAAAATTATTTTGCAACCAACTACTTGGGACAGATGTTCCACTCAACCATAGACTTTTTATTCCAAATATCAACAAAAAATCACCCTCGATCTGGGGCTAGCAATCCATAAAAGAGGGTGGTCTCTCAATGTCCACTCATAGCTTAGAAAAACCCACAACCCACTAGTATTCTCCTACAACTATCCTGATTTTCCACTAGCTCTCCTTCTCTCAACTTTCCCAACCCAAGGAATGTACCCCTTCATTGCTCTTAGTACATTAGGAATCCCATTCATTTATTAGGGTCTCTTTGGCAAAATTAACCAACAATCTCATTACTAGGAAACTCAAGGGAGCTCACTTCTAGGAAAACTACTAGGAAAATAGTAGCAATCACTTTCTATTATAGTGCAACTCACACATGAGTTCACTCTTGTTGACGCAGGAAAAATTCCCTTTGTCAAGAGCATGGGTTACCCCTGATAAGAATTCCCAATTGGATTTCTCACCATTTGGAATATGGAACCCATTCAAATTATGGATTGACAACCATTTCTAGTTTGGGGTTTATTAGTTGTGGCCCAGTCCACCGATGAAGGTTTCTAATATAAAGAATGAAATGCAACAAATTTAAGATGCATGCGTCTAGGTGAAACTAAGGTAACCAAAAAGTAAACATATAACCAACCATAATACTGTCAAGGGCCCATGAAATAGTTCACAAAGATTAGAGATCACAACATGAATATGAATAAACAACTACAAATACATAACAATCTAGGATTTAAACAATAATTTACGGTTCTCTGTCCACGATTTTAGACAAATATTCTCTGAAGAACAAAAACAATAATCATACATAAGAGTAGTCTGCAACATGAAGTACATCCTTACACAACCCAAGTATCGAACCAATGCACAAAGGAATAGTCCACAATACATCCAACACGAGAATTGATGCTCTTTATAAAATAGCTTGGCCAAATAGACTTCTCCTCATTAAAAATTTATGTAATAGTACATGAAATCTCAATGAGGGATCAAGCATTCCAAAATACACAATCACGTCTCCCAATGAATCGTGACAAATCGAGAATGTATAATGACTACAAGTATATGCATGGAAACAAGCTGAATGAATTACGTGTCCATAACGAAGGGATTTTACTTCATCACTAGATGTAAACATAAACTCATGGCCAATAGGACGGTTCACTTTCAGAGCCTTCTCATGAAATTTATGCACCGAGAGAGTCTTTGACATGCATAAATTACAATTTATGAAATGGAAATAATCAATACCAAGCCGCTTCCCAATGCGACATAGGTTGCAAAGAGGACAATTGTAACACCCCAAGTTTTGAACCTCCATTTTTAAATAATGTATTGTTACAATGTTGAGAGGCCAGGGTGCCCAAACAATTATTAAAAGGCCAGTGTGCCCAAGACATGTAATGTTTTTATCATTATTAATAATAAATACATGGTTGGCTGCTAGATGGACAAGGACTAGAGTTATAGGGGGCTATGATTCCACAAGAGAGGGGGCTTGAGGGGCTAAGTGTTTATTCCTATGTTAATTACCCTTTTTGCCTAAAGGAGGGGATCGATTACGTGAGCTTCTTGGGTAAGGTCAAGAGGTTCTTGATTCCCCACGAAGTTACTTAAACCCGCCTCTGGTCTGATGGGGCGGTTCGACTGATGGATTGTTCGTTGATTCCTTGTACGCTCATTCATTTTCCCTCACGCACTTTCATGCACTCACTCACCCATTCATTGATCCATCATCATCCACATCTTGGCTTGTGAAAGGGAACCAAACTACTGAAGATTAGCCACAGGATAGTCGGTTTTAGCAGTCGCTGGTGTGATCCATCCGTGATTTGAGGCTTGCATGTCTGAGATGCGTTGGTCTGTGTCCAACGTTTCTCACAACTGCGAGTCCTGAGAGTTCCAACATTGAGATTCTGGATCAGTTGCGCTGGAGCTCGAATAAGGAGAAGGACTGCCTGAGGGATTGCATGGTAGAGAAGGATGGAGGTTCATTTTCTCGGGTGGTGCAAGATGGGTAGAAGAGAGTTGGGTACTTGGATTGATGTGAGAGTTGGGAAGCCTGTGAGAGCTTGGGTGTTGACTGGTTTGGGAAGCCAAGTAACACTCTGGAACCGTCCTTGTGGATTCATAGCCCTGGATCGGAGGTGACGTTGCTATTGATATTTGGGACAATAGTGTCTACGGTTGGGTGGAACGTCCTTGGTCTGCAGTCAGTTGGTGTCATCTTTCATAAAGATAAGTTCTCTTTGTTATGGTATCATTTGCATGTATATGAATGTATTTCCGCTGTATATTTAATTATCGTTTAATTGAATCTTTAGACTATGCATGTTTGCTGACTACTGTTGTGCATGTCATTAAAGTCTTTCCTTTTATGCATCCTTAAATTTTAAAAAGGTATCAGTAAGAGAAAGAATTCCAAGGGTGGGATTGAAGGTAGCGAACCTTGGCCTATGGGTGGTTGGGTATGTTACAGGTTGGTATCAGAGCTTCTGGTTGAAACACTGGGTTAGTATGGGCTGGGTCTGTTGGCCAGAGTCTCGTGGTTACAGATCGAATTTTGACTGTGAAGTTGAAAAGATCAGGAGGAATGGCGTTGCAGAATCTATGCAGGATATAGAATGTCAGAGACCCATTGTAAGGGGTTCAAAGGATCGTAACCATCCCTCTTCGAATTCGGGAGCGATCGCCACTGAAGGATCAAGAGAGATCCAAGATCGTTGGATCGAAGGACAGGTGAACATGGGTCGTCCGATAAAAATGAAGCAAGGGTTAAGGTCCCAACCGTTGGATCCCATTGGAGAGAGATATCAACGGACATGAGGCATTGCGGGGAACCAAGTTGCATGGGAGAGAATTCCCCAAGGCAGTCCCACAATACAAACCACAGTTTCACCGAGGGGTTACGTGTCAGCGTCAGGAGAATTGCGGGGCAAAAAGCGGGTTACTCCAAACCATTGATGCGTGACCCCGCAAATTGAAAGCCATGCAATGATGTGACATGTTAGTACTTGAGCGACGAACCTCCGAAGAGAAGAAGTAGTCGGGGACCGTCGATCTGTAGGAAGACACGCGTCAACCGATCGTGTGCTCCGGGTGAAAGCACTCCGGGAAAAGGCGAGCAAGGAGAAGTTGAGAATTGAGATTTCCGGACACCGAAGATCCGAAGCGAATCACAACTGTCCGATCCAGGAGAACACACGGCAAAAATGCACGCACTTCGGGGAAAAATGAAGTTTGAGGGTTGAGATTTCCGAAATCCGAAGACTAGAAGAAATCGTAGTCATCGATCCGTGGGAGACACGCGTTAGTAGATAGCGAGCTTCGGATAAAATCCAGTGGGGCCAGATAAGTTTTGAAGTTTGAGATTTTCGAAGTCCAAAGACCCGAAGTAAGCCTCAACCATTAGATTAAGGAGGACACATGGTGCTGATCCGTGGACTCCGGGTGAAGACCCGAAGTGAATCTTAGTCGTCCGATCTAGGAGGACACATGGCGACAGATTGTCTAGTTTGGGAATTAAAATTTTGGGAGAATTGGTAGTGTGCCATTATGGAAACTCCCGAAGTCCCGAAGCCCGAAGAGCCGAAGTGATGGGGCATGATGACGTCACCTAGAGGTGATGTGGATCCTGGAATTCCCAAAGTGACGTAGCTTGCGGATGTCACCTGGGATGACATGGACACATGGAATGTGTGCCACGTGTCAATAAGTTTTGAGCATATGGAGTATTGAAATTTTAGTCAGAACATGACACGTGTCACCTGCCCGATTGGGCCATGTGTTTGCTTCTAGTATTTCACCACGTGGCGAAAGATCATGCAGTCTGGAGACCGGGCACTCCAGTGGGGAAAGATGTGACAGGTTGTGTTGGGTCGAAAACTCTCGAAGTCCGGAGTACATATCGACCATTGATTCTAGAAGACACATGTCGAAGGATCGTCGACTTCTAGTAAACGCACTCTGGGGAACGTGCAAGGAGAAAGTTTGAAACTTCCGAAGCTTGAAGAGCCGAAGCGATTCACAGCCACTGATCTTTGGGAGGACACCCATCGATAGATCATGAAATCCAGGTAAAAGCATCCCGGAAGGAGGTAATCGAGGAAAGTTGAGACTCCCAAAGTGCAGAGTCCCGAAGTGGATCTCGATCATTGATCGTGAAAGAGGACGAGGAACGTTGATCCGGTCATGGCTGAAAGTTCCAAAGTCCCGAAGCTCTAGACAAGCATTTTTTCAGCTAAGCGCAGGGTCATGGCCATGGTCATATGAAGATTAAGAGTTGAGTGAAGGAGGGCTAAGGGACGAATTAGTTGTCTTTGAGACATAAAAGTGCTAAGGAAGGATTTAGCCGTGGTTTCTAGTCGTGGTCACCTGGGAAGGTGGTTTGAACGAAGTGCTTGCACATGATGGAATTCTGTGTCAGCCAAGGATAACAAGACACTGTTATTTTTGGAGAATGGGGATATAATCTCCATGAACAAAAAAAATAAAGAGACCTGTAGCATGGTTTGGCAATTTTGTTTATCGTATGCATAATTCTAACAAAATGGTCACTTGCACATTTTGCAGAATGAACGGGTTTAAGCACATCAGCCCAGGATGTGTATTGAGGAAATAGAAGAAGGCGAGGGAGCCTCTAGTCATGATAAGGAGGCTGAAGGCCAAAATAACAGAGTTGGTAATGCAGAGACAGAGTCCAACGGACGCAAGGGAAAAGGAGAACATGAAACGTTAATAGAAATGGTAAGAAGCCTGAAGATGGAAGTGCAGAGCTACAAAGAAGACAACGTGAGATTGATGAGAGATAAAATTCAGATAAATGCTCGAGTGTTGCAGAGATTAAATCAGTTACAGAGACAAACGAAGAAGGGATCAAACTCAAGACAAGAGGAAGAAGGCCGGTGCCATGAAAGAATGGATGATCGTGGAAGAGCTGGTTATTCTAGAAGTGCTAGCAAAGATCATGGACTCCACTGACCTCCTTACTCAGAAAGAAAGTTTTATGCAGCGGATGATCTCGTAAGCAGTCCAGAGGTGTCTCCTGTCAGACACCAAAGGAGGAAACAAGAGGTAGATAGTTTGCAAGGAGAGATGAGGAAGATCAAGCCACCTTCCTTTGAGGGTGAAAGAGAAAGGGAATATGATGCTGAAGCATGGTTTCTTGGGCTCAGGAGATATTTTCAGTTGCATAACTATTCATCAAATCTGGAAGCCAGGATTGCCACCTACCATTTACACGGGAAAGATGCAATGTGGTGGGACCAACTGAAGTAAGTGGAGCACATTAATGAGAGTAGGATCACTCTGAAGCAGTTCAAGAAGTACTTCCAGAAGGCGTACCTCTCAGAGAATTTCTATGACAAGAAAATGAAGGAGTTCTTTGAACTCAGGTTGGGAAGCATGACTATGACAGAGTACAAGAAGAAGTTGTTGGGATTGTTAAAGTATGTAAGGTTCATTGGTGATGAGAAAGTGAAAACACATAGATTTCTAGGTGGACTGCCAACCTTTTATAAGGAAAAGATCAAGTATGATGAGCCCAAGACCTTGACTGAAGCCATCAGGAAGGCTAAATACCTGTATGAGCAAGGCCAGGGAAGAGAATCTCTGCAAAAATCTTGGAAGGACAAGAAAAATGCAAAGTCCGATCAGAGGAGGAAAGGATTCAAACCTTCCTCCAATACGAATAAACCTAATAGAAATCATCAAGATCAGTATGCTAAGGGAGATTTCAAGAAAGAAGATTCCTTGGGAAAAAGGGGAAGACCACCAATCCAATGCTGGGGATACAAGGAAGATCACCTGTACAAGGATTTCCCACACAGAAAGGACAGAGTGAAGACTGTGCACAACATCCAAGAGGCTACAATAGTCGAAGATATGGGAAGAATCTATGTAGCCTTGAATGACCGACAAGTAGAGTACTCATCCAATTTGATCGAGGTGGAAGGTAAGATCATAAATCAACCTGTTTCTATTTTGATTGATTCAGGATAAATTCATTGTTACATTGATCCCAAGATAGTGGATAGATTACACTTGGATAAAAGTAAACTTGGAAAAATAATTTTGGTTCAATTAGCCACTGGAACCAAAAGAATAATCCATAATATGGTCAGAAGTTGTTCCATAAGTCTTAATGGCATGAATACTAGTATGGATCTAAATATCATACCATTAGGGTCTTATGATATTCTGATTGGAATGAATTGGTTGGACAAGCATCATGCTGTCCTAGATTGTCATAACAAGACATTTACATGTTTTGATGGAAATGGAAAACATAACACTATGAAAGGAGTTCCAAGACCCATAGCTATAAGGGAGATTTTAGCCTTACAACTAAAATGATGTTTTAGGAAAGGATGTCAATTGTATGCAGCTCATGTGGAAGAGCCAGATAATACAAAAGGGACAAGCCTCAAAGATTTCTTGGTACTACAATAATTTGAGGATGTATTCCAAGAAATACTCGGATTGCCACCAAGAAGGGAGATATATTTCTCAATTGATTTAGTGTCAGGAGCTGCCTTGATGTCAAAAACACCTTACAGAATGACCACACCAGAGTTAAAGGAATTACAAATGCAGTTGGAGGAATTGTTGAAGAAAGGGTACATACGTCCAAGTGTTTCACCTTGGAGAGCACCAATACTTTTTGTCAAAAAGAAAGATGGAACCTTGAGGCTGTGTATTGACTTCAGATAGTTGAACAAGTACACTATAAAGAACAAGTATCCTCTACCCCGAGTTGATGACCTCTTTGATCAGCTAAGATGAGCAAAGATATTCTCAAAGATTGACCTGAGGGCAGGATACCATCAGGTAAGAATCAAGGAAGAAGACATTCATAAGACAACCTTTCGGACCAGGTATGGGTGTTATGAATTTGTAGTGGTGCCCTTTGGACTGACAAATGCACCAACTGTCTTCATGTGCTTAATGAATGGCATATTCATAAATTATTTGGATAAGTTTGTCATAGTATTCCTGGATGACATACTTATCTATTTTAATTCTGAAGAGGAGCATGAACATCACTTAAGACTGGTATTGCAAGTACCGAGAGAACATCAATTGTATTCCAAGTTGAGTAAGTGTTCTTTTTATAAAAAACAGATACACTACTTGGGACACATTATTTCAGAGCAGGGCATAATAGTATATCCAGAGAAGATCGAAGCCATTAGAGGGTGGCCAACAGCCAGAAAAGTGTCAGACGTCAGATCTTTTATGGGATTAGATGGTTACTACAGAAGGTTCATAGTAGGGTTCTCTAAGATTTCTCATCCCATCACTTCTTTGCAAAAGAAGGGAACTAAATTTGAATGGACACTCAAGTGTGAAAATAATTTTAATCTGTTGAAGGAATTACTTACTAGTGCAACTGTGTTAAATATTGTTGACCCAAATGAAAGTTTTGTGGTATGTACATACACATGTAAGGAAGGAATTGGGGGAGTCCTCACGCAAAATGAACATGTCATTGGATATGAGTCCATAAAGCTTAAGGAACATGAGAGGAGCTATGCCACGGATGACTTGGAACTTGCTGCCATTGTTCACGCCTTGAGGATGTGGAGGCATTATCTCATGGGGAATAAATTCGAATTAATTACAAACCACATTGGCCTGAAGTATCTTTTTGAACAACCAACATTAAATGACAGGAAAACAAGATGGCTGGAATTTTTAAGTGAATATGACTTCGATATCAAGCATATCAAGGGCAAGGAGAATAAAGTTGCCAATGCACTTAGTAGAGGAGTGCATACCATGCATGCTAATGCTGTCAGTACGCATCAGTCAGACTTGAAGAGTAGAATTTTAGATGGTCTTGTTACAGACCAGCATTACCTACGGGTAAAGGAAAGCTTACAACAAGGAGATGTACAACCGAAAATAAAGGAGTACGAGATAAAGGAAGACATATTACTCATGCATAAAAATAGAATCTATGTTCCTAGCTCCGGAGAAATGAGTAATTTGGTACCGACGGAAATGCATGATGTTCCTTATGCTGGACATCCCGGTTACCAGAAAACAATTATAACAGTAAGAAGCCAGTTCTTTTGGCCATGAATGAAGAAGGATGTTGCCGATTACATCGCTCGATGTATGGAATGTTAGAAAGTGAAGGCTGAGCATAGGCACCCAACAAGTTTGCTGCAACCATTGCCAATTCCATAAAATAAATGGGAAGTGATCACCATGGATTTCATCACAGGATTACTCAGAACGAATAAGCAACATGATTCAATCATGGTGGTGGTTGACAAATTAACAAAGGCTTCTCATTTTGTGCCTGTGAAGACAACACATACAACGACTAATATTGCAGAAATTTTCATGAAGGAAATTGCTAGGTTGCATGGGTTACCTAGGACAATCGTCTCAGACAGAGATACAAAGTTTACCTCCAATTTCTGGAGGGGATTGTTTAAAGGATTTGGCACAAATATTAACTTTAGCAAGACATATCATCCCCAAATAGATGGGCAAATAGAGAGAGTCAATCGAATAATTGAAGATATGTTGAGAATGTATGTGATGGATAAACCATCTAAGTGGGACATGAAGCCTTGAATGGTAGGAAATGCGATACTCTAGTAAGCTAGGACAACCCAACATATATAGTGGTTCTTGGGTCAGAGTTTCTCAAGGACATGGAAGACCAGGTGGTTAAGATCAAGCAGAATTTAAAGGAAGCTTAGGATAGATAGAAAGTTTATGCAGACAAGAACAAGAAATCTAGAGAATTTAAAGTAGGGGAGCATGTACTTTTGAAAGTGAAGCCCAAGAAAAGATCATTGAAATTGGGTAGTTGTACAAAGATGGCAGCTAGATTCTGTGGTCCATTTGAAATATTGGACAAAATAGGGCCAGTTGCATACATGCTTTCATTGCCTGCTTCCATGAATGTGCATAATGTATTTCATGTATCTTTACTAAAGAAATATGTGCATGACCCTAACCATGTTATTGATTGGCATCTGATTCAGGTAGAGACCGAGGGAGATTTTTAGGTTCAACCAGTGCGGGTATTGGACAGAAAAGTCAAAATGCTCCATAATCGATTTATAGAGTTGGTTAAAGTTCAGTGGACCTGCTACGGTCCTGAAGATGCTACCTGAGAGCATGAAGATACCATGTGGGTAGAGTACCCACAACTTTTTGAATAAATTTGAGATTTTGATCTCTATTTGGTATATGCACTGAGGACAGTGCCAAAATAAGGGGGAGAGGATGTAACACCCTAGGTTTGAACCCCCATTTTTAAATAATGTATTGTTACAATGCTGAGAGGCCAGGGTGCCCAAACAATTATTAAAAGGCTAGTGTGCCCAAGACATGTAATGTTTTTATCATTATTAATAATAAATACATGGTTGGCTGCTAGACGGACAAGAACTAGAGTTATAGGGGGCTATGATTCCACAAGAGAGGGGGCTTGAGGGGCTAAGTGTTTATTCCTATGTTAATTACTCTTTTTTCCTAAGGGAGGGTATCAATTACGTGATCTTCTTGGGGAAGGCTAGGAGTTTCTTGATTCCCCATGAAATTATTTAAACCCACCTCTGGTCTGATGGGGGGGTTTGACTAATGGCTTGTTCACTGATTCCCTGTATGCTCATTCATTTTCCCTCACACACTTTCATGCACTCACTCACCCATTCATTGATCCATCCTCATCGACGTCTTGGCTTGGGAAAGGGAGCCAAACTGTTGAATATTAGCCACATGATAGTTGGCTATAACGGTCGATGGTGTGATCCAACAGTGATTTGAGGCCTGCATGTATGAGATGCGCTGCCCTGTGTCCAACGTTGCTCACAGATGCGAGTCCTGAGAGTTCCAGCATTGATATTCTGGACTAGTTGCGCTAGAGCTCGAATAAGGAGAATGATTTCCTGAGGGACTGCGTGGCAGAGAAGGGTGGAGGTTCGTTCTCTCAGGTGGTGCTAGCTGGGTAGAAGAGAGCTGGGTACTTGGATTGCTATGAGAGCTGGGAAGCCTATGAGAGCTGGGGTGCTGAATGGTTTGGGAAGCCAAGTAACACTCTGGAACTGTCCTTGTGGATTCATAGCCCTGGCTCGGGGGTGACGTTGTTGTTGAGATTTGGGACAGTAGTGTCTACGGTTGGGTGGAACGTCCTTGGTTTGCAGTCAGTTGGTGTCATTTTTCATAAAATATAAGTGCTCTCTGTTATGATATCATTTGCATGTATATGAATGTATTTCCGCTGTATATTTAAGTATCATTTAATTGAATCTTTAGACTATGCATGCTTGATGACTATTGTTGTGCATGTCGTTAAAGTCTTTCCTTTTATGCATCCTTAAATTTTAAAAAGGTATCAGTAAGAGAAATAAGTCCAAGGGCGGGCTTGAAG
This sequence comes from Picea sitchensis, assembly GCA_010110895.2. Taxonomy (NCBI): domain Eukaryota; kingdom Viridiplantae; phylum Streptophyta; class Pinopsida; order Pinales; family Pinaceae; genus Picea; species Picea sitchensis. The sequence continues at coordinate 45,888 of SNQJ01S0040875.1, forward strand.
GTAGCATACCCCAGCTTGTGGGTGGCTGGGTATGTTACAACAATTTTATACTTTCCTCTCATCATCAAAGAATTTTCATATACCACATAAATAGCTTGCCATTGATAACCCTTTGCAAGAAGGAGGATCACAACTTGGTGCAACAAGCTGGATACACCAACACTTCATGCAAATCATCTCTTTCCCACATCACTACCTTCTGGCCAAGGCAACAATTGCTGCGTAGCTATCTAATGACTATTCATAAGGTTTTGCAGAAGATATGTTTTTCTATGTGGATCCAATGATGCACATTGTGAAGAGCCTCTTTGGCCTCTAAGGTTGGAAATACTATCTCATTTTCAACATTGTTGTGAGCACGATACAAGCTCCACAGAAGACAATAGTGTTTGGTGAATTGTCGTAGGAATGTATAATCACAATCTCTAAGCCTAACTAACTCAACATACAAGTATTCAAGATCCTTGCAAATTTCCTTGTGAAAATGGAAAATATGATCAATAGGTTTGCCAGGACTAGGTGTGCGAGAGTGAGGTCTCTTTAATACAAAAAACACCAACTTCTAGAAGGAATCGTAAACAATCAATGGGGACATATTTGAGACAAATCCACGATGATGCATCTAATGTGCCTCTTTGACAATTTCTTTCAGCTCCCTTTTCATAGCTTTATCCCAGTATTTTATCCTATTGATAGGAGGCTTGAACATAGTACAATCATCAGTATTCAAAAGATCATGCTCAGTAGGTGTGAGTCTTTTACACATTAGAAATTTACTTCTTTTCCTCCAAGAAGCAAATCGATCACCTTAAAGGCTAATAAACTTACCTCATGGTGTCTTAGTCAATGATTGAGGCCAGGTCTCTCGAAGTCCCATAACTCACCTTAGTAGGCCACACACTCTCTTCCCTAACAATTTGATGTTTGCAGCTCCTATCATCAATTTTTGTATGTCGGTTCATCTCCCATTAGCTTGAGAAGTGAAGCATTCTCAATTTTTACTCTTCATTCTTTACATGTTTGCTTTATTTCTCACTCTCTTCATGTTTTTCATGTCTACAGATTGTTGGAGCTACGAAATCCTTTAAAACAAAGGAAAAATCCTTTGCTAAGCAATGATAAAATGGGAGAGTAGAGTGATAAAACAAAAAATATTCAATTACTTGTTAAATATCAATACATTGGACTCTATTATATAGAGTGCACAGGTTGTTATCAGTTCTAACTTATTCCAAAGATAACTGGAGAGGTTGAGAGAATATTTCAACCACACACCAAACTAGGATCTCGCCAATCCAACTCTCTAACAACTTCTTAAGAATAGGATCACAAAACTCACGTAGAGATTAGCTCTACCTCTCAATACATTAGCAAGCATATTAGATAAGTAGGAATTATATATTCCAACACTCTCCCTTAATGACTACTTATCTAAATATCTATGTGGTCATATCTTCATGTGCTTCCTCTTGTACTTGGATCTGATTATTGACGTCCACATAAAAATAAATCCATCTACTAGAATACATGGGTCATTAACCGTTGTAACCGCTAGTTCTCTAGGAATCCTTTTCAGCTACATGGTTCATTCAACCATGCTTCCTCATACCTCCCCCTGCATCACATCATCATCAACCTGGGTTTTTTTCGGCTTACCCATAACCATGCTCCGAGTTTTCTCAGATTACCCTCAACCATGCACTAGGTTTTTTTGGATTACCTGTAACCATGATTTACATAGTGGTTTTTAGATCACCGCGAACTTTTCACATTAGGGGAGTATACAATGGCTATATACATAACTTATACCAGGTACACAGTATTCTCTAGGACAACTACATCAAAATATCATAGACTTGCTTTAACTTACATGTGTGACTCAATTTCAAATAACTTAAATGACATAACTATGAACACTTTCAAACAAAACATAAAAAATATCACAACTCAATCACACTTCTCACAATCAAAGCTATGTGAGTCCGACAGAATGGGCATATACACCTCGCTTCATTATAACACAATCGACGCAAAAATCAACGCATTGGACAACAATGTCCTCCATGACAACGCACAATATAGACTCTCTTCCTCTTCGGTTGGCGACTCCTCAAAACACTGTTTCCTAATTTCAATATGTTGCATGTAGATCCTTATTACACTGCCATATGCTCCAATCAACGATTGTCTAGCAAACAACAACAATCACAACCTCAATAGTATTTACTCACAAGTGCAATAGTTCCAACAATTTACAAAATAGTTTATGTGCAACGATTCAGTGGCTCTACCACAAATTCAAGACTTCCATGCACAGTCAATGGCTCTCCAACACACAGATTACAACGATGGTTCACCAACAATTTACATTGCCATCAGGTTTTGCAATGTACTGCTGACTAGTTGCAGCTTGATCATACAAACCATCCAAAAAAAAAGAGGGGTCAAAACCTCTAGACATCGTGTTGCTTTCCTGGAAAGATTGCTTTCCGGACAAATTCAGGATGGTACTCCGGCCATTTCAACTCCTGAACACACAAATTTGCTTCTTCACAGTCCTGAACACTAAAGGATGGCTCCTCCTCACTGCAATCACTTCTCTTCACATGGGGCTCCACAACTCAACAAATGATTAGACATCGCATCAATTAGTTCATTGGCTACTTTGAATTTGAATTCACATAATAAATACATCCCTTTCTCATTGTTAGGGATTTTATACACGTCTCCACATCAACAACACTCTCTCATTCCAACAACAGATGATCTCCTGTAATAGATTCTTGCACACTCCAGTTTCATTTAGGATTCTTGCAGCGAGAGACTGTGAGGGGCCTCTTCTCAGCATAGTACCAAGAGCAATGCAAGATACCAGATATATAAAATATGCAGAACAGAAACGAAATGCTAGAAATAACAGAATAACAGTGAAATATCCAGCATAATCTTCACAATACGCAGAAATGATATACGAAATAGATTCTTGCACACTCCAGTTTCATCTAGGATTCTTGCAAATGAAGAGATCGTGGAGGTACCTCTATAGTACCAGAGCAGGCCGCAAGATAACCGAGCAAAATATGTAATAGTTCCAAATAATACAAAGAAGACCAGATAATCTTCACAGCTGGGCTTAAATGATATGCCAGCAGTTACACTTGAATGTAAAGGCCATTTGATTCGGGAGAGCAATGTTCAAAGTTCTCTAGTGGGGTAACCCTCCATCCGAGCGCGGCGTAACATTCAAAGTTTGTAGTTTCATACCTTCATCTATTGAGTACAAAAAAGAAGTGATTTAGATAGAAAGACTTCTAAAGCGAAGCCGGATAGTCTTCTTACATCCGCTTTATTCTTATTTTATTGAAAGGTCTTATTAATACTGACCTTTATTACATCCTAATACATTATTCTACTCCATAAAGGTTTAGGACCTTAACATGTCCGCCTCTTAAAACAAAATTTCTTTGTCCTCAAGGCTTGAGATGTGGAACCGCAGAATGGTAGCCGGTTCCCAAGTGGTATCCACTGAGCTGTTATCTTTCCACTCAGACGAAAGCACTTCCTTGATGGTTCTATAACACAGGCGATGCTCACGATGGTCCAAAAATACTTCTGGCTATATCCAAATGGATACTTCTTCAGCTAATTCTAGAAGGTTGGTTTGAAGTTGGCACTCCGGTTCCAATCACCTTCTTCAAGGTGACATGAAAAATGCGGGATGGAAGCTCAATCGACTGGGCAGAGCTAATCGATATGCAACTTGTCCCACACGCTTTGAACCGTAAAGGCGCTATAAAATTTGGGTGCCAGGGCTTCCATTAATCGACGTGGCCTTTGAGTGGGATGTTTGCTTATATGGTTGCAGCCGCAGAAAACACCGGGATCTCCTTCTACAAATTGCCGCTCCGGAAATTTAATTCCTGGATCTGCTTGTCGCCCATTCGCTCCGGCCGATGACCGTTCTTTATGGCAATGGGCGATTATTCGGGTTCTGACCGTAGCGTGTGGTCGAACGCCCGACCCCGAGGTACCTCGTAAGTAGGAGAGAACTGACGGAAACTTCTGTCCATAAACTGCTTCAAAAAGAGTCATGCAGTGGTCGTAGATGGTATGCAGTGCTGTACCACCATTCGGCGAGCGGCAACCATTGAGCCCAATCGGTGTTGTTTCTTCATGCAGCACCTCAGATAGGTTTCCATTGACACCTGTTGACGCACTTCGCTTGACCATCCGTCCGGGGATGATAAGTCGAAATGAGATGCAATTGTGTGCCTTGTAACTTTAAAGAGTTCTTGCCAAAATTGCTTGTGAAAGTTGCTGGGTCTCGGACGTAAACAATAGATTTTGGCATGCCATGAAGCTTGAAGACCGATCCATGGTGAAAAGTTGGGCCACCGTAGATGCAAGAAATGGGTGGGGAAGAGCACAAAATGGGCATTACTTGGAGAGGCGACGACCACCACCATTATCAATGATTTATTCCGACGGGTAAGCCCGGTAGAAGAACTAGTTATATCCTTCCAAATATTAGGGGAATATGGAGGTGCCCGATTTGACCGCTTTCTCCTTTACAAGTATATTAACTCAGATCACAAATCACTAAGTCCGTTTTACACCATCCCGTAAAAGGAACGCTTTAACTCGGCTATATGTTTTAGTGAACCCCGAGTGCCTGGCCGTGGGTGTAGCATGAAGCCCGGGACAAGACGTTGATTCGAGCTTGATTGTTTATCAAATACAAACGCATCTTTATCAAGCTCATCCCGGCCAAGAGTACCTGGGAGCCTCGGGCGCTTGTTCTTCAGCTTACCGAATTAGATGCGAGCTGGGGTCTTGCAAAACGGCTTCCTGTAACTGCCAGCTACCCGCACAATGAAGGAAAGAGAAAAAAGGGATCCTTTCAAGCCTTCAGTATTTCTGATAAAGGACCGCCACTGTTATAGTCAGTTTTCGGTTCTCTTAAATTATCCAGCAATTGCACAAGACAGTGACCTATTTTGCTCCCGGAGGAGTCATGCGTTGTTCCAGAAGTTATTTGAGGCTTTGATGATCCGCTTCATTTGGAATCGCAGTTCTGCAGATAGACGCCTAAGAATCCAGAATCCATGGGAAATTGCCAACATTTTTCATAAATAGGTTTGCCAGATTCTTTCTGACACTTGTTTGCTCGTGAAGGCCAAAGGTCACCCTCTTGCATAAGGACAACCCACCTTTCCCTGATGCGTCAGATTCCAACACAAATGTCTTTATGAAGTCCGGAAGAGCCGAATCCTGAGTGGTGCACATGGCCATCTTTAAAGTTTGAAAAAGCTTGATCAACGCAATGGGGTGTCCAAGTGAAGGAGTTCTTCTTAAGGAGAGCCGTAAGGTAATCTTCCATAGTTCTGGACGAACTTGTGGTAATACCCCGTGAGGCCCAAAATCCACGCAAACTTTTGAGTCTTAGGTGCGCCAATCTTGCATGGCTTCAATCTTTCTGTCCACCTCGACGCCTATCCTTTTCACTAGATAATCGCGCATTCGACTTCTATGCACCAAAGCGTTATTTAACGCTATAGTGCCGCCAGCCGAAGCGGTAGGCTTTAGTAATTTTATCCAATAATGAGTCGATGGTCTTCTTTCCATGTCTTGCTATATGAGGATATCAATAAGAAAACTAGGACAAAAATGACTAAGAAAAGGACTAAATACATGGTTCATGAGGCTCCAAAGGTGGAGGGGGCGCTAACAAACCCAAAGGGCATGACCAAAAATTCGGTAGTGGCCCTCAAGAGTGCTAAAGGCCGCCTTAGGAATGCTCATCATTAATGGATTTGGTGATAGCCCGAGGTAAGATCAAGTTTGGTGAAGAATTGCACCACTCGCCATCCGTGAGGTCATCAATGACCGAATGGGGGGAATTTGTCTTTGATGGTGAGTTTATTGAGGGCACTGGTCAGACATGCGCCAAGAACCTTCTTTAAGACCATGACGACGGAGAGGAGTAAGGACTGGCATAGGGACGGATGACACCGGATGCAGTAGAAGGAAGTTCCTTCACCATTTTTCTAATCACTTTCTGCGGCTTATATGGACGATGTTGGGAAGGCTTCCTGTGGACAAGGGGAATGGAAATGACTGCGGACACCACGGAAGGGGAAGTCCTTGGGGAGTGGAGAAGACTGGCTGATGTTTAGACAAGATGGCTTGGAGGTCTGGGGCACCTGCGGGGATCTCAAAGGGTTTGAATGGCATGGAGTTGGCCATGACACCTGAATGACCCTTTTGGAGCAATTTCTCCATGCAATGATAACTGATGATTTCAGGATGAACCCGCGTTGATGCCTTGAAATTTATGTTTGTATCGCCTTGGTCAAATTGTATGGTTAAATTTTGAAAGTCCATGAATGGGGACTCAAGGTTCTGAGCCATTCAAAGACTCATCACCACGTCACAACCTCCCATGTCAATAGCAAACATATGAGATTTGAGGTTGTAGTCACCTTATTTGAGACGCGATACCAGTCACCTCCCATAAGCATTTATGAGCCCCATCGTAATCGCGATTTGGAAATTATTAACAAAGATGGATATAGCAAAGGGTTTCTTGGGCGAAGCGGCGATGAATAAAGTTGTGGGTGCCGCCACCATCAACCAAGATGATGACTTTTCTGCTTGATATAACCGATTAGCTTGAGAGTTTAGCGTGAGAAGCCGGTGGAGAGCGCTTGAGGGAAATGATGGGTTCTTTCCGCAGAGGGTCGCCGAAGGAGTGGGTTTATTTTAAGTTCCAAAAGTGATTCGGAATGTGGAAGGGTCATCATCGCCTTCTCGGAATATCCCCGCGATGGCAAAAGCTTTGTTCCTTACATTTGTGGTCTGAAATATTTGTCATCACAGATATAACAGAGGTCTGAGTTGTCTTTCACCCATTTCCGCAAATGGTCAGCTTTTTGGATTTTTAGGGAGCAGAGGGAGTAGTAATGGCTGTTTAGTGCGCGGAAAAAGGAAGGCTACGGTTTTGAGAGAGGAAAACAATTTGTTGTGCTTCTTTGGCTTTGGTAGCCTCCACCCAAGTCGTAGGTCGAGCTTCATGAGACATGGCCCTAACCTCCCCTTGGAGGCCACCGGGCGAAGCACTGCTAAAGAAGGCATCACCATGCCCTCCGCTCAAAAAGCCGACGCCAAAATGCAGCCTATGAAATCTTCGACCGCGTTCGATTGGTTTCCACTTCCAATAAACGCCCAAATGGTTGGTGTCAGTCAGCCGCCTATAAAGCTCGAACAAATTGGGTCCAAGCAATATATCCTCGACGGAAGCTTTTCCATCGCCACCATTGCCGCCGGTTTTGATCAAGATGGAGAACACCATACCGGTTTTTTCCCAAGTCATCTGTAATGCCATAAAAAGATAAACAATGTTCCATTTAGGTTACCCAACCAGTGGGGTCCGAGCCATCAATTTAGTTACATCCACCCGTGGAAGGCTTATGTCCCTTTGAAAGTGATGTGGTTGAAAGGAATGGAAGAGGTTTCACTCAAATTTTTTAGGTGCATCATCACGAGAGGGATTTTGAGTTTGCGCAAGAGTGCTACAACGACGATTCAAGTTCATTTTGACTTCCGCCATTAAGTGACCGCGACGGCACCGGATCGATGCATCCATGGAGGCATCACCGGGAGGCAATGGTAGCGCTGAGTTGTTGCACTTTTTGGGTCCCGGCGCAAATCCACATGTTGCAAAGCAGGTTGAAGGTAGACTCTAGTTCTTGGTTACTGCATGGGCCATGCGATGATCTGCGTGACCTAAAAGGGAGCCGTGGGGTCAATTTTTTTGCAAGTAAAATTGATATGGATGAAAGTGATAAGGGCTTAAGAGATGAGTCTAATGCAGAGCTTCAGTTACAGAAAATGATGACCGGGGTAGAAGGGCCAAATTTTATGCAAAACAGGGAAAGTGTTGAGGGTGAAGAGATGAGTCTAAAGGAATAGGTCTCAAATAATAGTAATTTTATACCGCGAAGCAAGCTATCCTACACGCCAGTGATCAACTTTATAAATTCTGGGGAATCAGAGAGTATTTACTTAGCAACCCTAATACGTATGCGGGTTAATAGAACTCACGCAGATAACTTGTTTAAATCATTGGCTTATGTTCCCCAAGGGTTAGGTGCATTCAAGGGTTCTACGTGACAAGGGTTTGCCCCCAGGCTATAGCTCTCGATATAATGCAAGCGGGTCCAATAAGAGTACTCGGCCCAATATCTCGTGGCACTAACTAAGGAGGCTAGATCGTGCCCTTATATGTACTACCAAAATACCCATGTACTATATATTATCTTCCCGAGTGTTGTTGTTGTTCTCGGTGACACTACATAGGTTTATCTAAAGAGGGCTTCAGAAATCTAGGCCACCAGCATAATGTGTGCCGTCTGGGATGCGCCACACCGAAGGGGTACCAACAAGGGTAAAAAGGGTGGCCAACAATGTGCACATAAGTACCACTTTTATTTCCTCAGTGTATGAATCCCTCAACCACAAATTTATTCCCTTAACAATAGATATATGTAGCTTAAATACACTGGAATACATCTCTACCATGAAAAAAATACCCACAATTTCTCGCCATGAAAGTGCCTCCGAGTACCACTTCTGCAGATATCATGAGAAATATGCACAGAAACGTAAAATGCTAGAAATAACAGAATAACAAAGAAATATCCAGCATAATCTTCACAATACGCAATATATATATACAAAGAATAGAACAGTACTAAATACATTCTGACTATAGGCCGTTCATGTTCTTCGAAGTAACTCCAATCGAAAGCAGCTCGTTACAAAAATATCCAAGTTAGGGTTCTCTATACCCTCGACTCTTATTTATACTAAAGAAGCATCTAGAGAAGATCCTTCTAGAAGCGGAAGCTTCTATTAGGTCTTCTTACATCCGCCTTATTCTATTTTATTGAAAGGTCTTATTAATATTGACCTTTATTACATCCGAATACATTAATCTACCTATGTGCGGGTTAGGACCTTAACAAGCAACTTCCGCAGCCGCGTGCTCGGCTTGGCGTAATGTGGTGTAAAATTTGGGGCTTTCAAAGGTTTCGCCATTGAATGTGACCACTACCTTGAAACGAGGGGCGTGATCGGGACCCTCTTGTATGCAAAAATACGAAGGAAAATTGAAACAACTCCTCTGAGAAAGCTCCTGCAACTAGTTCTTGTACATGACTGCACTAATAGTAATAAATAATAAATCCAATTACCCAAAACCTAATCCCCAGAATAAGCAAATACCATAAGCATTCAACTCAAAAGGAACTGAGGGTCCTGTGAGGGAGCTATGCCCAACCCTGAAGCTCTGATACCATGATAAAATGGGAGAGTAGAGTGATAAAACAAAAAATATTCAACTACTTGTTAAATATCAATACATTGAACTCTATTATATAGAGTGCATAGGTTGTTATCAGTTCTAACTTATTCCAAAGATAACTAGAGAGGTTGAGAGAATATCTCAACCACACACCAAACTAGGATCTCACCAATCCAACTCTCTAACAACCTCTTAAGAATAGGATCACACAACTCATGTAGAGATTAGCTCTACCTCTTAATACATTAGCAAACATATTAGATAAATAAGAATTATATATTCCAATAATGTTTTCAGTCTAGGGATGAGTGCACAGTGTTTTGGGAGGAGACTTTGAGCTCCCCGAATTGGAAATTAGAGAAAAAAACATTTTCACACACACAAAATATATTTTTCTCATATCATTGCTTCACACAAGTTACATATTCATATGAATAATAGAATTCACTAGATCCATGAATTGTGGATCTAGAATTATAATAATAGATAAGACACCCTACAACCAACTCAAATTCTTATTTCAATAATAACTTCTTGCAGTTGCAATAAAAACCTATTACAACTAATTTTTACATTATTCCAACTCTCCTTTAATGGAGAAATTAGTTTTCTACAATACACAACACATTAGGTAGAGGTAAACGCTACATTACAAAACTTACAATACTAAATCACAAATTACAATATTATTTTTGTTGATTCTTTGTCTGGCTTGTCTTTATTAGCACTTACACCCACTCTACAATCTCACAGTTTCTCTCTTTTCTTCACCACACTTTCGAGCTTCTCATTTGACTCATTTAAAGTACAAAAGCTTATGACCATTATTGACGTACTTTAGAATTGACGCTTTTTGACCTCAATTTCCACCATGTATGAATACATGGCCATTTGGATATTCACCAGTTATATAGGATACCACAAACTTGCACATCCAATATCAACCACGCTATGATTATCAACAAAGTCCAGATCAACCAAATGCTCCTGGAGTACCAGGAAATTACTGCGGTGAAAAACATGATTAAGGCAGACCGCAAGGTTCTGCCCAACAAAATGTATTTTCATCGAAAAACATCCCCAGCCAAATGAGTGGACCCCTCGACCACTTTCACACAAATAATATAAACCTATCTTTCACTTCCATTTACAATCTGGTAGTCTCTTCACGCCAAACAACATTAGCTAGGCCAGTATTGAACACGCCTTCATGAGCTTGAAAAGCGCAACATGAAATTTCATAATCTGGATTCAAACTATTATGATCCTCGCAGCACACAAAATCCATGCATATTAATGCACACAACAACACAATCTTGCACTGTCCAGATTTATCTGAATGTCTTCCTTCTAAGCAATGCAAATCTCTACGGGGCTGAAAGAAAAAACGAAAGTGACTGCAGGCAGACACGGTGGATCCCCCTCACATAGCTGCTATTCAGAAATCGTCAGTGCTTTGACCATTGTCAACCTTCAATCATAGCCTTCTCTTCTTTGACAACTGTGATTCGACTTTACACCTCTGCGCGCTCAACACCAGCGGCGGCTCTATGGCTTCTTGGACAACAATTTTGCATTCTGGCTGACAACAATTCCTTGTCACAATTACGCACAGCAAGACACACAAGAAACTATCAAATTCAATACTCCAACAATCACTCACACGGAAACTAAGCACTCTCACCCACTAACCTATGTACAACAATTACTCACGCCGAAACTAAGCACTCTCACCCACTAACCTATGTACAGAACCTTTAAACTTGCAAAATTGGCATGCTCATAGCCCCTCTAGTGAGAGAGTCAGGGTCGCACCTGCTCTGATACCAAATTGGAAATTAGAGAAAAGACATTTTCACATACACACAAAATATTTTTGTTATATTATTGCTTCACGAATTTTTTTAAGTTTATGAATTATGTATCTAAAACTCTAATAATAGATAAGACACTCTACAACTAATTCAGATTTTTATTGGCATAATATTTTTTTTTAGTTCTAATGAAAATTATTATTACAACTAATTTCTACATTATTCCAACTTCGACAGAAGTAGATGTGCCATCGTTCCCATTAAGAGAAGGTAGCCAAAACATGAAAAATCAATCTTGCAGGAATGCATTGTTAAAGAAGCTCAAAATTTGCCTACGGGTTTGAAACATTCTTCTTCGAACTGGGAGTGAGAGGGTATAAATTCTTGAGGAATCTTCATGACATACTCCTTTTGCATCTGATTTTCATCTCTAAATTTGTTTATGGTAAGAAAAGGATCATAGAGGATTTGTGCTGAAGCAATTGCTTTTCTTCGTTACTACTCTCCTTTTGCTTTTGGTGGTTTAAATCTTTACAGGAAATTTGTGTGTGAGATGGAGGAAGGAAATCAAAGTTCATTCTTGCATTACAATTGCTGAGATCCGAAGCAAAGAAGTAAATAATTTTACAACAGAAACCATCCTCGGACATTAATTTCCTTGATTAAACATTTTGATTTTTAGAATTTAAAAACAAACTGCAGGGCAGAAAGCTTTTATGCAATATAAGGAACACGTTTCAACTTTGCCACAGCCCAAATTTAATACCAGATATTACATAAACATGGCAGCTATACTTAGGATGAGTTTGCAGTGAAAGTTTAATAGCATGCTTACATTTTCCAATGACATTTTGACCACAGGAAATTGTCTTATTGAATGAATGATTATTGATTTTAAATGAAGAAAACATTGCTGATTCAAAGCTTACACGATCCTTATGATTTCAAACTATAAAGAACTTCTCATTTTTTCACAAAAAAATCCATATAACTGAGAGATCATAGGTTTATGGTTTTATTGAGCAGATTTTGTGAAGAAAAAGCTTGAATATGGTTTTTATTGGAAGCCATTAAGGATCTTCATAGATTGACCCACGAGTAGAATTACTGCTTTTACACATTTTCAAATTTCAAGCAAGATCACTCATCTGTTCCTTATGTGGAGAGATTCAAGAGATTAATTACTTATCAAGTTTTATCATCATCATATTGAAGTTGTTTCATGTTGTTTTGTAGATTTTAAATAAGTGAAAAAAGAGTTCTTTGGCCACTTGCACTTTCAAAGGAAGAGATTGAAAAAGAAAACTCAAGACAAGTTGAACAAGCTAAGGAGGTGTGCAAGAGACTAAACTTTCTCAATTCAAGGAAGCTCACAAAAGGACAAATCAAGAAGAATGAAAATTTACTCATCTCCATCCAAAACATGAAAGAAGAAGTCTACATGTTCAAGTTCTTGATTGTAATTGGTAAACACATAAGGAAAAATTAGGGAGAAAGAAAACATGTGGATGAAGAAATGAAATTGTAATATTATTATTGTAAAATATGTCCACTTCATTCTATTTGAAGTGGGGACAAAATTGTAAAGTAAATTATCCAAATAGAATCGTTTCGGGAGTTTGAGATAAAAAATAGACCTCAAAACATAAAATGTATTTTAAAAACCAAATGTAAAAGAATTAATCATATTTTAAAAGATGACATCATAATAAGTACCGGATCTTGTGACTTGATACTTAATTGATAAGACCAATATTATGGTCCTTAGGATCATTAAATTCGATCTTCAGACCTGTGGGTTATGGACCCATGAAATGGACTGGAACGTCCATGGAAGCATCAAAACTCAACATATACCCTTGTTCACGACACCTTGGTTCATATCCAATCTCCCCATAATCCCTGCATCGCCTTTAGAACTCGTCTCTATGAATTTCATAGGAAATTCATGAATCTCATACAAGGCTTCTTCCTTCTCCTAGCACCTTGGTGTTTCTACTTCTAGCGCTCACTATCCATCATAGGACCTTTGGAAAACTGACGCTCCACACTTCCCATGTGCTAAGGGATATGAACTTGGTCTTAAACCCAATATTTATCCCAATTGGCACTAGCTCCATATAACCATGGTGATGCAGGAGCATCGCTCCACCTCAGTACGCGCCAGCTAATTAACAGGCGTGGTGTGCATTCAAGCAAGGAGAGGCGTCGTTCTCTCATTTTGCCTCGAGAATCCAGGGCGTGATCCAAGCATTAATTGAAGACAAGCTGGAAGAGCCAAATCGTGCTTTCTCACAAGCTGGAGATAAGGTTGCCATTAATAGGTTGACGACAAAAGGGATCTACATCCGATTTGGAGTAGATTTCCATCATTGTAATTTACCCTTTTGATAGGTGTTTGAATGGTGATTCGACACCACTAAATTAGCTTGCAAGCGAAGCTCATAGAGCCCCTCTTGTATAAATCTTTGTATTGTAAGCAAAGTAGAGTTGGGTTGGTTGATCGGGTTGGATAAGTCATGTTGTAGGGAGAGAAATGCAGAGAGACGAGACTCAGTTGCAGCTTAGACTCTACTATTGTAATTTGACATTCTACCATTAATAGAAAATGATAGTTTTCCTGTTTTATCTTTCTGTTCAATGGGTGGTGTGTTATGAATGTATTTTACATGCATTTGAATTGTAGATGAATGTTAGAAATCGTCTGCAGGGATAGGGATATTGTTTTCTATCTAAGAGTGTGTTGATTTAAGTCTGGTTCTCTAGGATAAGTGCAAGGAGTGCACGACAGAGAGAGGAAACTCTGTGAGCCGATGCAAGGGGTGTGTGTCTGAACTCAGTGGAGTCAAAAGAGAAGTTGCCAGGAGGGAACACCAGATTAATTTACAGACTTATGGAGAAATTTCAAGGTGGTTAAGTACCTTGGAAGTACATACTGTGTAGGGAGAATCACGGTTCAGATTTACTGAACACTCTGAAACAGTCTGCCAGGGGGGCATCGAGCTAGTGTGAGCACGCATAGAAACAACATGGTTGAAAGTGTTGGAGAATCTTATAATTGCTGAACATTCTGGTGAAGGAAGGATTTGCAAGAAGTGCGTCGACAAAGGAAAGGAGATGCCTTAAACCTTTCCATAAGGCTAAGGGAGAAGCCTTCGAAGAATTGAGCCAAGCGCAAGGAGTGCGCCTAAGGTGTTGTAAGTTCACCTTACAAACTCAAGAAAAAGGGCGAGAAGTTGACAGGAGGGCAAGGAAAACTTGCGAAGGAACTGAGAACCTTGAAGGTTTTCAAGTCGAGCAAAGTCCTAGGAGAGTTTCACAGATTTCTGCAAGGAGTGCAAAAGGTACTTCGAGAACAACCTAAGTTTCGAAAGGTGAATTTGCGCTAAGTGTGAAAAGGAGTCGAGGACTTACCTAAGTCCCAAAGGCGGAGAAATCCTTCATCGTTGAGGAGAATACAGGTGGTAGAATATTGAGAAGCTCGGGAGTAGGAGCATCCGAAGGTTTTCCAGGAGCAAACAAGAGTCTTCACGAGATTGTGAAGAGCAAAGTAAATCCAGGGCGTTAGATCTGGAAGGCACGTGGAAAAGAGTCACGTATTTTGGAGGAGGAGCCCTTCGGAAGAAGTCGAGAGGAGGACTCGCGAATTCGATCACAACCATTGATCGCCAGAGAAACATGGACCATAGATCTAGTCCCGAAGAATTCGTTGATTTGGAAATCGGGAAAGGGAGGAGGAAAGAACTCGCGAAAGTCCTGAAGCACGAGGTCGGGAAGGGAGTTGGCCCACAAACATAGCCCATGGTCACATCAAGAGAGGAACTTAGCATCGAGAGCTAGCGCCTGTTGACGTAAGAGTTAAAAGTGCAAGGAGAGTGTCCACAAGTGTCCCATAGTGGGTGCCGAGGAAGCAACAAGGCCTGTGTCAAGTTAAATCAGTTCCATTAGGAGCCCGGCGAACCAGTTGGTTCGGTGACTTGAACTATCATAGACCGGGAGGTCTGGTCAGCCCCGAAGGACTTGGAGGGGTGGTTGACATCAAAGTGGTATCAGAGCTGGTTTTGTCTACAGATCGTAGACAAGGGAGATATCAGAGATGGTTTTCTCTACTGATCGTATACAAGGGAGATATCAAAGCCGGTTTTGTCTACTGAACGTAGAAAAGGGAGATATCAGAGCTAGTTTTGTCTACATATCGTAGACAAGGGAGATATCAGAGCTATGCTTTCTCCTGTAGATAACAGGTGAAGAAGGAGACAAAGGAGCGGATGCAGAATTGATTTCTGTGATCCAGGGAGACAGAGTGTGATAATCTGTTGGGGCAGTTGCAAGGTGTGCAACAGATGATATACAACCGGGTGGGCTGTAGACAAAGAAAGATGGCCATTGAAGGTCACAAGCAGGGCCAAGGAGTAGTCCATTTGCAGAGGAGAAAGGCTTAGATGGACAAAGAGCTCAGATAAATCTGAGCACAGATGGAGAAGATTGCATTCAAGATGCAACAGGAGTCAAAGGTAGATTGGATGTACGAATGGCCTTTGAAGAGAACAAATAAATGACATGTTCAAAAGTTGTTGACCAGAAGATGACGATAACTGTTAAAAAGGTGGTCGAGGCATGCTGAAAACCCCAGTCATAAGAGAAAGAGATCTGGAAAGAGTCTTGTAGGTTGCCAAAAGGGATTGGTGGATCTCGTAACTTGCCAGGTGGGCAAAGGAGACATTCCAGATTTCTAGGTGGGTAAGGGAGAAGAGATGAGCTCAGCTGAGGGTTCATTGATAGATGAAGAGGAGGATGATCAGAGGAGCGTTTTGATCGTTGGAGGAGTTGAGATATTCCTACCAAGTGACCGAGGATAGGCTATCACAAATGTTGCAGATGCGACAGAAAGACAGCGAGCAGAGACTGTCAAGGAGGAAACAAAACAGATAATGATGTCTGTCCCAACAGAAGGAGAACACCCAATTGAGTTATTCACTCAGTGGGAATTGAAGTTAAAGGCACTGGAGGATTGGTTGGGAAATCCAAAACCAGAAGGTGGCTGCTGAGAAATAGCCATGCCAGAGGAGATACACCAACATGAGTCACAACTGGAGGAAGCTGGAATGGGAACAACCGAAGGAATGGCAGGAGAGAGTCTGTCAGGAGAAGTGGTAGATGAACAACAGTTCAATGACAAGGAGTCTGTAGGAGTGAAGACTTCAACAGAGTGGAAAGCTAAGGCCACAAGAAAAGAAGATGTCTTGGGAAGTCGGTGTGATTTTCCCATTGACAAGGAGGGAGTGCAGTGAGCTAGTATGCAACATAAGAACTAGCCAATGGAACAGTTGGACGAGGTAATCGAGGAGATAAGGAAGCTGATGTCAGATTCGTCATAGGAATTGGTCATCAAGAGGAAGATGGAAGAAAGGAAACCCGCATGAGCAACAAAGAAGATGCAGGAGCAGAAGCAACGGAGCAGAGGAGTCGAGAGACAGCTCCAAGAGAAAGTTTGGGATCCAGGTGGATTTCAACCACATTGGAAAGATCATGAGTAGGAGCTCATGATTTTTTCTGATGTGGAGTATGATGCAGGAGCATCGCTTCACCTCAACATGCACCAACTAATTAACATGCGTGGTGTGCATTCAAGGAAGGAGAGGTGTTGTCCTCTCATTTTACCTCGAGAATCCAGGGCGTGATCTAGGCATTAATTGAAGACAAGATGGAAGAGCCAAATCGTTCTTTCGCACAAGTTGGAGATAAGTTCACTATTAATAGGCTGACATCAGAAGGGATCTGCATCCAATTTGGAGCATATTTCCATGATTATAATTTTCCCTTTCGATAGGTGTTTGAATGGTGATTTGACACCACTAAATTAGCTTGTGAGGGAAGCTCATATAGCCTCTCTTGTATAAATATTTGTATTGTAAGAAAAGTAGAGTCTAGGTTGGTTGGTCAGGTTTGATAAGTCATGTTGTAGGGAGAGAAATGCAAAGATCCAAGACTTAGTTGCAGCTCATAATCTACTATTGTAATTTGATGTTCTACCATTAATAGAAAATGACAGTTTTCCTGTTTTATCTTTCTGTTCAATGGGTGGTGTGTTATGAATGTCTTTTACATGCATTTGAATTGTAGATGAATGTTAGAAATCATCTATAGGGATAGGGATATTGTTTTCTATCCGAGAGTGTGTTGAGTTAAGTTTGGTTCTCTAGGCTAAGTGCAAGGAGTGCGTGACAGAGAGAGGAAACTATGTGAGCCGACACAAGGGGTGCGTGTTTGAACTCAGTGGAGTCAGAAGAGAAGCTGCAAGGAGGGTACACCATATTAATTTATAGACTCAGGGAGAAATTTCAAGGTGGTTAAGTACCTTGGAAGGACATACTATGTAGGGAGAAGAACAAATCAGAGTTACTCAACACTCTGAAACACTCTTCCAGGGGGGCATCGAGCTAGTGTGAGAATGCATAGAAACAACATGGTTGAAGGTGTTGGACAATCCCAGAATTGATGAACATTCTGGTGAAGGAAGGATTTGCAAGAAGTGCGTCGACAAAGGAAAGGAGATGCCTTAAACCTTTCCATAAGGCTAAGAGAGAAGCCTTCTAAGAACTAATCCAAGCACAAAGAGTGTGCCTAAGGTGTTGTAAGTTCACCTTACAAGCTTAGGAATAAGGGCGAGAAGTTGCCAGGAGGGCAAGGGAAACTCACGGAGGAATTGAGAACCTCGAAGGTTTTCAAGTCGAGCAAAGTCGCAGGAGAGTTGCACAGATTTCTGCAATGAGTGCAGAAGGTACTTTGAGAACAGCCTAAGTCTCGAAAGGTAAATTTGCGCTAAGTGTGCAAAGGATTCGAGGACTTACCGAAGTCCCGAAGGCGAAGAAATCCTCCATCGTTGAGGAGAAGACAGGTGGAAAAATATCGAGAAGCTCGGTAACAGGAGCGTCGAAAGGTTTGTCGGGAGAAAACAAGAGTCTTTACGAGGTTGCGAAGAGCGAAGTAAATCAAGGTTGTTAGATTTGGAAGGCACGTGGCAGAGAGTCACATATTTCAGAGGAGGATCCCTTTGGAAGAAGTTGAGAGAAGGAATCACGAAGTCTGAAATCTCGAAGTCAATCATAGCCGTTGATCATCAGATAAACATGGACTATAGATATGGTCCCGAATAATTCGTCGATTCGAAAATCGGGAAAGGGAGGAGGAAAGAATTTGTGAAAGTCCCGAAGCGCAGGGTCGCAAAGGGAGTTGGCCCATGGACATAGCCCATGGTCACATCAAGGGAGGAGCTTAGCATTGAGAGCTAGCGTCTATTGACGTAAGAGTTAAATGCACAAGGAGAGGGTCCACAGGTGTCCCATAGTGGGTGCTAAGGAAGAAAAATGGCTTGTGTCAAGTTAAATCGGTTCCATCAGGAGCCCGACGAACCTGTTGGTTCAGTGACTTGAACGATCCTAGACCGGGCGGTCGCGTTATCCCCGAAGGAGTTGGAGGGGAGGTTGACATCAAAGTGGTATCAGAGATGGTTTTTTCTACAGATCATAGACAAGGGAGATATCAAAGCTGGTTTTTTCTATAGATCGTAGACAAGGGAGATATCAGAGATGGTTTTGTCTACATATCATAGACAAGGGAGATATCAGAGTTGGTTTTGTTTACAGATCATAGACAAGGGATATATTAGAGCTGGTTTTGTCTACAGATCGTAGAGAAGGGAGATATTAGAGCTATGATTTCTCCTGTAGACAATAGGTGAAGAAGGAGACGAAGAAGCGAATGCATAATTGATTTCTGTGAGCCAGGGAGACAGAGTGCGATGCTTTGTTGGATCTGTTGCAAGGCGTGCAACAAATGATAAACAACCGGGTGGGCTGTATAAAAATCAAGATGGCCATTGAAGGTCACGAGCAGGGCCAAGGAGCAGTCCATTCACAGATGAGCAAGGCGAATATGGACAAGGAGATCAGTGAAATCCAAGCATAGATGGAGAAGATTGCATTCAATATGTAGCAAGAGTCAAAGGTACACTGGAGGTACGAATGACCTTTGAAGAGAACAACTAAATGGCTTGTTTAGAATTTGTTGACCAGAAGGTGGCGACAGGTGTTAAAAAGGTGGTTGAGGCATGCTGAAAACCCCACTCATAAGGTAAAGAGATCTGGAAAGAGTCTCATAGGTTTCCAGAAGGGATCAATGGATCTCGTAACCTGCCAGGTGGGCAGAGGAGACATCCCAGATTGTGAGGTGTGCAAGGGAGAAGAGATGAGCTCAGCTGAGGTTTCATTGACGGATGAAGAGGAGGAGGATCAAAGGAGCATTTTGATCATCGGAGGAGTTGAGATATTCCTACCAAGCGGCCGAGGAGAGGCTAGCACAGATATTGCAGATGCGACAAAAAGACAACCAACATAGACTTTCATAGAGGAAACAAAACAATGTCTGTCCCAACAGAAGGAGAACTCCCAGTTGAGTTATTCACTCAGTGGGAATTGAAGTTAAAGGCACTGGAGGATTAGTTGGGAAATCTAGAACCAGAAGGTGGCTGCTGAGAAATAGACATGCTGGAGGAGATACACCAACACGAGTCACAGCTGGAGGGATCTAGAATGGGAACAATCGAAGGACTGGCAGGAGCGAGTCTGTCAGGAGAAGTGGTAGCTGAGCAACAATTCAATGACGAGGAGTATGAAGGAGTGAAGACTTCAACAGAGTGGAAAGCTAAGGCCACAAGAAAAGAAGATGTCTTGGGAAGTCGGTTTGATTTTACCATTGACAAGGAGGGAGTGTAGCGAGCTAGTTTGCAACAGAGGAACCAACCAATGGAACAACTGGATGAGGTAATCGAGGAGATAAGGAAGCTAATTTCGGAGTCGACAGAGGACTTGGTCAGCAAGAGGAAGCTGGACGAAAGGAAACCTACACGAGCAACAAAGAAGATGCATGAGTAGAAGCAGTGGAGCAGAGGAGCCGAGAGACAACTCCAAGAGAAAGTTTGGGATCCAGGTGGATTTCAACCACATTGGAAAGATCATGAGTAGGAGTTCATTATTTTTTCCGCTGTGGAGTATGATGCAGGAGCATCGCTCCACCTTAGCACACGCTAGCTAATTAACACGTGTGGTGCACATTCAAGGAAGGAGAGGTGCCATCCTCTCGTTTTGCCTTGAGAATCTAGGGCGTGATCCAGGCATTAATTGAAGACAAGCTGGAAGAGCCAAATCGTGCTTTCACACAAGATGGAGATAAGGTCGTTATTAATAGGCTGATGACAAAAGGGATTTGCATTCGATTTGGAGCACATTTCCATCATTGTAATTTTCCCTTTCGATAGGTGTTTGAATGGTGATTTGACACCACTAAATTAGCTTGCGAGGGAAGCTCATATAGCCCCTCTTGTATAAATATTTGTATTGTAATAAAAGTAGAGTTTGGTTTTGTTGGTCGGGTTGGATAAGTCATGTTGTAGGGAGAGAAATGCAGAGATCCGAGACTCAGTTGCAGCTCATACTCTACTATTGTAATTTGACATTCTACCATTAATAGAAAATGACAGTTTTCCTGTTTTATCTTTCTGTTCAATAGGCGGTGTGTTATGAATGTATTTTACATGAATGTGTTATCTTTCTCTTTTTTTTCAAGAGAAGCTTCCAGGAGGGCACACCATATTAATTTACAGACTCGGGGAGAAATTTGAAGGTGGTTAAGTACCTTGGAAGGACAAACTATGTAGAAAGAAGCACAGTTCAGAGTTACTGAACACTCTAAAACACTCTGCCAGGGGGCATCGAGCTTGTGTGAGCACGCACATGAAAAACACGGTTGAAGGTGATGGAGAATCCCAGAATTGCTAAAAATTATGGTGAAGGAAGGATTTGCAAGAAGTGCGTCGATAAAGGAAAGGAGATGCCTTAAACCTTTCCATAAGGCTAAGGGAGAAGCCTTAGAAGAATTGAGCCAAGCACAAGGAGTACGCCTAAGGTGTTGTAAGTTCACCTTACAAGATCAGGAATAAGGGAGAGAATTTGCCAGGAGGGCAAGGGAAACTCGCAGAGGAACTGAGAACCTCGAAGGTTTTCAAGTCAAGAAAAGTCACAGGAGAGTTGCACATATTTAAATCCTCCATCGTCGAGGAGATGACAAGTGGTAGAATATCGAGAAGCTTGGGAGCAGGAGCGTCAAAAGGTTTGCCGGGAGAAAACAAGAGTCTTCGCGAGGTTGCAAAGAGAAAAGTAAATCCATGCTGTTAGATCTGGAAGGCACGTGGCAGAGAGTCGTCTATTTTGGAGGAGGAGACCTTCGGAATAAGTCGAGAGGAGGACTCGCGAATTACGAACTCACAAAGGCGATCACAGCCGTTGATCACCAGAGAAACATGGACTGTAGATCTAGTCCCGAAGAATCCGCCGATTTGGAAATCGGGAAAGGGAGGAGGAAAGAACTCGCGAAATTCCCAAAGCGTGGGTTCGCGAAGGGAGTTGGCTCATGGACATAGCCCATGGTCACATCAAGGGAGGAGCTTAGCATCGAGATATAGCACCTATTGACGTAAGAGTTAAGAGCTCAAGGAGAGGGTCTATAGGTGTCCCATAGTGGGTGCCGAGGAAGCAAAAGGGCATGTGTCAAGTTAAATCAGTTCCATTAGGAGCCCGACGAGCCAGTTGGTTCAGTGACTTGAATGATCCTAGACCAGGAGGTTGCGTCATCCCTGAAGAAATTGGAGGGGAGGTTGAAATCACGTGGCTATAACCACAGGCTAACGAACTCCGCGGATGTACACAATCAATCTAAGTCGTTAATATTCTCTTTAGATGGACAGTTGGATGTAACCATGCCATGATTTCATTGAACCTCAGATCACCATAGATCATCGTTAATCATTTGGTTGATCAATTATGAATCTTCTCGCTTCCTCACATTGTTCATATCATGCCACGTGTATTGGACCACCAGATCTCAGGACATCGAGACTTTAACACTTCTCAACTACCAAAACTCGTCGATGACCGCGGTCCAAAATGATCTGGACCATTGATCTCTAGTGTTGAAGATCTAATATCCATTGTTTATCAAGATCTATCTGGTTGAACCTCCACCGTCAATATCTATTGAACAACTACCAGGGCTCACCTTGGGGTTGCAGATGTGAACCTGCCATGTGTCACCTACTGACTAGGCTACCATATGCCACTTAAATTTGTGGCTTTCACATGTGCCAGTTTCCAAATGACACTGACATGTGTCACTTCTTGAATGGGCCATGTGTCACTTCCTCAGTAGATTTCCTTACATCAGCATAGCATTTGTCGTCATCGGGACCTTGGGACTTTTACAACATCAAAAAACCTAAAACTTCCACTGTCTGTGGTTTGCTATAATGAGGATTTTCAATCTACAAGGTTGTCGGGTTAATATCCACCATCTGATCTATTACAAGGATTTATTTTATGTGGGCCATGCTAGAAGTCTGATCGAAACCACATCGATGAATCTATTGATGCCACGTATCTTGGATCCCCTTGTACTAAACCCCTCATACTTAGAGGACATACTTTCCATGGTAGACATTGATCTATTCTCTTAATGGACGGTCATATTTATTCTTCCATGATATCACTTGACAATAGATCGTTGTCGATCCTTTCAGTGATCGACAATCGATCTCTTTTCTCGCTTCTCTGCAAGAACGTTCAATCGACGACCATGATTGAATTGGAGTGTGATATGACATTTGATAATGATCAAAATTTCTATGGTCCTCATTCTCCACATCGCTCAGACTTGCAACAAATACTCGGCCTGCAATTATTATTCTCTCACACACCTATGGATTCATTAGGATTTATACATGCAGATTTACACACATACACTCATAATTCAAATAGGGACACACAAATA
>SNQJ01S0040875.1:76083-94175 GCA_010110895.2 Picea sitchensis
CCCATTAATTCCTCAGTACACACCAACAAGCTTCTCATTAACTCAATTAATTAAACCATGTATCAAAACCATCACCCACTAAAACCAATAGCGCGACCCATATCAAACTTATGCCATAACATAAATCACCATTTCATATAACTTAATCAAATCGCATAACTATTAGCTTATTGCTAGGGCTAACAATGACCATTTAAAATGCATGTAGAGTAGTATATAGCATAGTTTAATTCCTTCCCTTTGCATTTGTTTATATTGATTTTGCCTTTTTCCAACTACTCTTTAGTATTATTACTAACATGTTTGTTGTGCATCTATCAAAGTAACGAGTCCAGGAACAGATAGCAATAGTAGAATGGATAACATAGGAAATCGTAACATGTGATTAGAGCTCAGAATAAAACATAACATGCCTTACCCAACATTCACTTGTCGCACATAGAACCAACACCAATAATATCTCATCAACCATGTAAGAAGTGTCGAACAGTGGCACAAACATCAAATAAGAGCCAGATATTATCTCCAATCTACAAGGGGGTCCCACCTACTAGTATTATTTAGCTTTTATAATAATAGGCTTTAGCAACACTTTGCGGGCAAAAATTCATTGTGATTTTAATCGTCAACACTCCCCAACAGCCCCATCCTAGTGGGGTGAAACCCCAATATGTTCATGTGACGGAGGCCCACGACGGTAATTAAATGGCTATATATTAATCATGTACTTAATAATTTTGTACTTATAAATTTTGTACTTCTAATTTTTATTACTTATACATTTATAATTTTGTCCTTATAAATTTTGTCATTTCAATGGTAGAGAATGTCATAGTTGATCCTCCTCAACCTAAAGATGATCAGGAGAACATGGAAGCCATTACAACGGTGCTGACTAGTGGACCAGTAGGTAAATAATTACATCGCAAAGGGTTTTTTTAATATTAATGAACTACTTCAATTATATTTAAAAATTAGCCATATAAATTTAATATTTTTTGTTTTTGTAGGTGATGGCCCCTCACATCAGCCACCATGTCATGGGTACGAGACCAGGCATGCTCGGCGTGAAATGATTGAACCAACATCAACCGCTGAAGAGCACCCAGTAAACAAAGACATGGACATGGATGAATTACTTAAGAACTGGAAAACACAAAAGAATACTAAAAGAAATTGATGATGTGTAATAATTTTATAAGACAGATAGATGTATATTATATTGCTATTATATTTGTAACATATTTTGAATGATAAATCTCATTTATAAAAAAAAATTATGACATATGCCTTTGAATGAGAATATAGATTCGGTATTGGGGAATTGCGAGTGATATGAAGGGGGGGGAGGGGGAGGTTCCATAGGAGCTTCCACCGTCACGTGGTTGGCCCTGTTCAGTAGAGAAAAAATTATTGGAGTCGTTTATTCTTGGAGCAAACCTCTCTCGATCCAACGGAGCAACAACATAGTCAATGTTGACTTCATTGTTTCTCCTTCAAATTGAGGGAGGTTTTCTCCAATATCAGACGGCTCCAATAAATTATTCTCGAAACCAAGAGGAGCTTATTCAGACCATTGCATCTGAGATCTGTGTGTGTGTGTGTGTGTGTGTGTGTGTGTGTGTGTCACTATTTAATCTCCTCTCATATGGATTTTACAAAAAATAATATCAATGGTGTTTACTATTTGCAATCTTGTCGGTTTTAATTTCTATTAGGATTTATTGACATGTCTTAAAAGTATTTTTTGGTTTTTACTAAAAAATAAATGTAATTATGTTTTTTATTTACTACAATATGTGGTTTGTGCATTTGCAGATGCTCTAGATGTTGTATCAATGCAATGTTACACATTAGAATATCAAAGATCAGGTATGTCTTGTATTTTTTCTTCTTTTTATGAATTCTTAAGGTTCCTTTTATTTATTTATTTTTACATTACCATCATTTGTGGGTCACTGTGGGGCCAATCATTCTATCTAATGAACCACACCCAAGTATATTGTATCATATACGATTCTCTTTAGTTTATCATATCATATGATTCACACAGCTAATATAATACTTCAACTTGGTTTTTTATGGTTGTGTATAAGTAATCCCCTGGATATCATAGTATAAGCATAACCATAATTATGCAATAGAGTATTTGAAATGAATGAGATATAGATACCACTTACAACTATAAATTACAAATCATAGGCACCAATGAACCTAAATACTAATCTCGAGTTCCAAGAAGATGAAAATCAAACATCCCACCAACCTAAAAGTGGATAGGGGGTTGGGTGTGTTACACCAATGACCTCTATACACTCCTATGATATTTATTACTCTCATGTGATATTTATTGTAATATTTATTATTTTTTTGTAGAGTACTGCTTTAGCACCAAAGGAAATTATGTTGCCCTTACCTCTAGAGAAACAGAAACTTGAAAAGGCTTTAGCTATAAACATTTCTACCAATCTATTAACCGGTGGCATTCCACCAACACTTGGAAGTTGCACTACACTCGAATCATTGATCTATCTAACGATTCCTTAGAAGGTTCCATTTCGTATTCACTTGGGTATCTACAAAATCTCATGAACATGGATGTCTCTTATAACTCCTTATCAAGGACAATACCAATTACTCTCAACAAGATGAAAGAGATTCACTATTTTCATTTACAATTGACTTAAAAAATGTGGTTTATAGGCACTATGTTTTATTGAATACATATGTAATACCTGCTCTATGAATCAAGGGATTTTGCAACTCATAAATGCTTATGGTTGGATATAAGGTGTGGTTGGTGATAAAATGCATATACCAGATCGCATTAAGTATCCCTTCCTCATCAATGGAAGGGTATTGGGACACTATTTGAGTCAAGTCAGTCATATGGGTTATTTTCAACTTCAACAAATGCCTATAAATACAAATCCATGCCATGCATTTCATAACAACTTATAAATGTAAGGTTATGCTAGAGGAATTAATACAAAGAGTAGGAAGACCATTGCGTCCTCTCAATTGATCTAGTATTGTCTTGTTTTCATGTTTCCCATTCTCCCCTCGAAATTTTCCATGCACAAGGGGAACTTTGCATGTTCATATTCATAGATAGAGAGAGCCTATTGGAGGGATAAACAATCCTCCCATGGACAATATTGAAGTCCACAAGATGCAGGATTCTTCTTAGGTGATATATTTCATGTTATTATGTCTTTTCATTGGATAATAAATAATGTATTCTCTTTTCCCCAAAAATGTTGTTTGAATAATTGAAATTAATTTTTTTCATTGTTTATAAGTTACTATACATGCTGGAGGATAGATAGGTTGTTTTAATTGTTGTTCACAAATCCTTTTTGTCTTCTCTTAGTTTTATAACCAACTAGGATAAGTTTTTGGTACTCGCATGCATAACCTCATATGTAGAATGGAAACCATATTGGGGTCTTTGTTCTATTAAATATCACTCCTTCTTAGTTTTAAGGATATTTTTCTAATATCACACCACTATCAGGTCCAAGACCTTAGAGATTCCCTCGAAAAAATTATTTTATTCAGGGTCTGACTTCTATAAAGCTTTGTATGTAGATTCAATTTTTCCACTCTTTGTTAATTGCTCCAACCATGTAGTGTAATTCATTTAAGTGTGTATAAATTAAAATGAACTTTCAGATTTGGATAAAGGAAGAAGGCATTTCATATATATATATATATATCATTTTCTTATTCTTGTGACTTCTTTCATTTCTATTTCCAACAATATACTTTAAGTAGTCATTTTCATTTATCACCACACGTTTTCACACATTGAAGGACATAAAAGCTATCCCATATCAAAATTATGTTCTTTACCTTGCGTCATTAAAAGTGGTTTGTGTGATTCATAAAGATTATGATAGTGAAAAACCTCCATGAACGCTCCTTAACAATAAACAAGTTAGGTTCATGCCCCCAAACCAAGACTTCTAAAAGGTAAAGAAACTTAAATATAATGTACAACAATATCCCTCGTGGACAAAAGAAATTGTGGTGTATATTTAGATAAGTATCCAAACAATGTTCCATAGTTTGTTTTCATCAAAACATAGTTGTTTTCCTAGGGTACTTCATGAAATCTAACATATTTTTTTTCCAACACAAGGGATGCACTCTCTTTTTAAGTATCCATGCTTAGCTCAGGAGTGATAGTTTGATGAAGCCACCATGCTCTTTCAAACTTAATTCCACCTCTTGACAAATTGAATCTCTCAAATCATTCTCCACATTAATCTATGAATATATATCCTAGTTATGAAACTAATGTTTAACATCAAGTGTTATTCACGGAATTGTGAAGGAACATGAGACAAACACTTTCCACCCCCGTGGATCTCACTCCCATATGAATTTCACTATAAATAATTCTATCATACCTTCACTTGTTTCATTTAGTGGACGTCGTCATCATCATTTACGACACTTGGAAGGCTTGGATATAATTTTCAAATTGTGAGAATTGCTAGAGTCTTAGGACGGTTATTTTACTTTCCGTCTTCACACCTATGAAAATATTTCTCATCCTATGAAAATATTTCTCTTTCAAGCATGTTTACTGCCAAAGATTTCACATATTCCATTTAGTAGCAACTCTGTAGTTGTCCTCATTCTTGCATTAATATTTAATATTTTTTTTTTAAATAAATATATCTCATCGTTGTTGCGACGAACATGATCATCGATTGTATGAATAGTTCACTGCAACTACCGAATGTTCGTCATAGAAACTGGGATATGGTGTTTGTCTTGCGATGAACACAAACTTATATTGTATGAATAGTTCATCACAACTACCGAATGCTCGTTTCTCTTGCGACAACTTGTTCATTGTAGAAAATGGGATATGGTGTTTGTCTAGCGACAGACAGAATCGTTGATTGTATGAATATCTCTTCGCAACTACCGAATGTTTGTCACTCTTGCGACAACTTGTTCATCACAAAAACTGGGATATGGCATTTGTCTTGCAATGAACACAATCGTCGATGGTATGAATATTTTGTCGTAACTACTGAATTTCCATCGCTCTTGCGACGAGTTGTTCATCACAGAAACTGGGATATGTTGTTTATCTTGTGACGAAGAGGATCGTCCATCGTTTTCGTTCTTGTGGCGATTTCCTAGTTGTCATTATTGAGACGACCTCCATAATTCGTCTCTCTTGCGACGACAACATTGTGTCGTTGAACTTGCGACATTATCTTAGGTTCATCGCACTTTCCATGGGATATGATGTGACGTTTGAGGGACCCAAGATTTGTTGCAATTTCCACGACATAATGTCGCAAGAGCGTCGAAATGGCTATCGTAAAATGACCCAAATTTACTAGTTATTCGACTAGAGTAATAATATATTTAGCGCCTGCTCTTATTTCTCTTTGGGGAAATGGCCCAACAAAGTCGATGTCCCATATTTCAAATGGTAGATTAGAGTTCACCGAATGTAATGGAATTTCATTTTTCCATATTTGTCGGCCCATTCTTTGGCAGCTATCACATTTTTTAACATGTTCCTGACAGTCTTTGTGCAGGGTTGGCCACCACAGACCTACCTGAAGTATCTTTCGAGCCATCGTGTCATCCTAGAAGTGGCCTCTATATGGTCCCACATGTGATTCATTGATGATGTCTTCTCATTCATGTTCTAAAGAACATCTCCTCAAGATGTCATTGAGTCCCATTTTATATAGATATATGTTTATGATGTTGAATGGTGTTTCCCTTAGAGCTAGCACTCTCTTTTGATTTGTTGGGAGATCTTCAGGTGCCTTCCACTCTTCCAATAAATTTACTATTTCTTCCAGATATTTTGGGGTTGCTTCGATGTGAAATAGATGTGCGTTTGGAAGGTCATCCTCTATGTCGTTCGGGTCCTCCCCTATCTCCAGTCGGGACAAATAATCAGGTCTTATGTTCTTTTTTCTTGGTCGACCGATTATATCGAATTCAAATTCTTGGTATAATAATAACTAATGACAGATATTTCCTTGATGTACATGTTTATTGAATATATACTTTAGTCCATGATGATCTGTAAAAAATGTGAATGGGTTCGTAAGTAAATAGTGTTGGAATTTATGCAATGCAAAAATCATCGACAAGGCTTTCCTCTCTATGGTCGAGTAATTCCTTTCCTCTTTATTTATCTTTCAATTGAATATTTAGGGTAGTCGATTGTGTCATCATATGGTTGTGCGAGAAATGACCCTACAACGACATTTGAAGCATTGACATGTACACCAAATCTTCTTGCCCAATCGGGAAATTTCAATATAGGAGCTCTTGCCAATTTTATCTTTAAGAATTCGAAGGACTCTTGGCAGTATTGGCTCCATCTAAACTCAATTTATTTTCAAAGCAGCTCATCCATTGAAAAATTAATATATGAGTAGTGGTTTATACAGTTTTTGTAATACCCAGTATGCCCAAGGAATAGTTTAATTTGTTTATGATTTACAGGTGGTTTCAAGTCGAGGATGATTTTGATTTTCGCCATGTCGACTTTTACACCATATTTGTAGACCATGTGTCCTAGGAGAATTCCAATTGGGGTGGCAAAGATGAATTTCTTAATATTGAGAGACAATTGGATTTGTCTTCACCTATCAAGCATTCATCTGATCCATTGTATATGGTTTTAAAATAGGTTGTATACAGTCCAATTGTCGAAATAGAAAACCATTGTCTTGTAGATGTATTCTTGAAATGATTTTACTACTATTATTGAAAACACAGCCGGGGAATTCTTTATCACAAATGGAATTATCTTATAAGCGAAGGAGCCAAATTCAGATACAAATGTCATCTTTGGTTGGTCTTGTTTAGCTATAGGAACTTCGTTGTATCCTGAAAACCTGTCTGTGAATGAATAATGTTCATGACATGTGACTTCATTGATTATTTCATCGGTGAATGGGGTGGGGAATGGATCCGTCAGAGTCAATTTGTTAAGTCCTCGAAAATCGACACAGATTCTTATTAGGGTCGTGCTTCTTTGGCTAGACCACCATAGGAATTTCCCATTTTGCTTTGTCGATTGGATATATGATGATTGCTGCTAACATTCCTTCAATTTCTTTCTAGAAGATTGACTTATATTTCTGTGCTAATTTATAGGGGTCTTTTTTTAATCATCTTTTCCCTGGGGATGAGTTTGATTTTCATTTCTCCCATTTCTTATAGAAGCCATTTTAAATATTTATAGTCTTGGGAAAAGAAATCTCGGTATTCTTTCAGCTAGTCGACTATGTCAGTTGTCTTCTTTTCTGACCAGTAGTCACCTACTCGTGCCATTTTCAGTCGATCGTCGTTTGATATATCGAACTCTTTTGTCTTTATTTCAACATTCATCCATTCTAGTGGTTTTGCTTTGTCGAGGTGTCATTCCCTTTTTCGAATTTGGTGAATCTTTCCGGGAAGTCAGGTTGTTCAAGATCATCCTTTTCTTCATTTTTTATTTTTAATATTGATTTTAAATAGTTTTACATAATTGAGTGATCACTTTCAAAATATTTGGTCAGGACAACTCGTGTTTTCCATGTTGATTCTTCGTGTTGTTGTATTTTCATTTTTCTCAGTCGAAATCAAGTGGCATGTCGATGTCAATCCTATGTCGATAGTCATTTTCCCTTTTTCTTTCTGCATGGTGGGCGTTGGTTTTTCTAGAAATATTTTAATTTGTTGTGTTTCTTATCTTAAACGTTCCTCCGAGGTGAATTTGAAGTCTTGGAAAGAATGTTCGTTGATGTCAAACCAATTGAGTGTATGGCCACGTGCTTCTTCTATTTTGTACCATTTATTTGGTATTTCATCTAGTGTATCTGGAAACATGTGCGGCCATACCCTTACATATCTATATCCTATTCTGCGTCATTCATTCTCACAACGATGGATATGTTCGACTAGGTCGTACCCAATTTTGAAGATATGGATATTGACTGTTTTAGTCAACTTATTTTCTCCAAAGCATTCTATAAAGTAAGTCGACACGATTGTCCAAATTTGTAGTCTTTGGGAATGTGTTTCCCACCAACTTGCAGCTTGGCTTGTGAAAGTTTCCACTAGGATTTGGGTTCTACCTTTTTCTCCTACACATTTGGAAACTTCTTCAACATGTGTCGATGGTGCATTTCGTTCATTATAGCGCGGTGGCCTTTTCGTTGTATTGTCAGTCGAAATTAGCGTGGGAGTTTGATGTAACCTTTTATCATATATGATGGGTACTGCTTGGATTGAAAAACATGTTCTTCGACGTTTAATTGGGATGGATTCAATGGTCCAACAATCTTTTGAGTGGGCTTCATAATTTTCTATCTGCCAGTTGTATAGAGATGAGTCGAAATTGTGTTCAACCGACAGGGAATATTCTGCTAAGATTTCTCCTTTCATGTTTGGTTCGACATAATCTATTTTTTCATTGATTATTTGGTACAAACATCGTGCTTCTCTATATTCATCTAATGATTCACTCCAAGGATTCCCTTCGTTAGGGTTCAGAGGGATTATTAATTTTTCGTCCACTCCCTTTTAACTTGATTATGTCCTTTTCGAGGGAGATATTGGATTTCATTTGTTGTCCCCATGAACGACCAACAAGTTTCGCATATGTTGGCATTCCTTAAACTAAGTCGATTACTTCAAAGTCGACTGGTTTCGGTATACCCATAATTTGATTTTCGACGTTTCTAAGTATACCTATAGGCTCTATTAATCTTTGGTCTGAAATCTTGAGGTAATTTAGTGTTGGTGCTAATGAAGTCTGACCCAGCCATATCCATGTATCCTAAGGTAGGATATTTACTTGTGATATGAAGTCGATTACCTAGTTAATCAATACCCCATGGGTCATAGTCTTTACTCTAAAAGGAAAGTTGCCTGACATCTTTAGATGGTCTTTGTCCTTCCTTATACTCTCTTAGTATATTAATCAGATCCAACAACCAACCAACTGAGTGCTTTTCCTTTAGGAGCTATAAAATTCTTGTACAACATCTTTATTTTGTATTCCTCTATTTGGTTGGTCTTGATTAGAATTTTTGAAGAATTCAATCGCTTCCCTCATGATCTATTCTTCTTTTTCTAGATTTGAAAATGGACTAGACTTCTTTGTCTGTCTATCTTGTGAAGGGATATTATTAATATCTCATCCCGCACCTGATCTAGTAATTATATGTAAGTTTTTTTAATTTAACACTTCTTGTTTTGAGACTACATGTAGGAGGTTTACATTTTTTTTGGTCATGATATTATCAAGTACTATCAGACAATATTCAATTGAATGGTCATCAATGCTACATATGTTACAAAATTTTAAGTCGACCTGATATTTTATTGGGTAGTCGAGGAAAATACAGTTGTCTTTCCAACAATTGTAATAGTAAGATCGACCTCGTCCTCGACCTTGATCTCGACCTTGACCATAGTAATCAGTTCTTCTCCCATAGTCATTATTTTGATCAATTGATTATGTATGATATACCATGTGCACGTTTTTTATATTTCATGCATTTAGTGGGCACTTGGATGTTCTATGGCTATGTGCTTCACAAATATGGCACCATTTTTTATTTTTAAAGTTGTGCGAACAATCTTGTAAAATATGGTCATACAGAGTTTCACATATGTTACAATGTATCTCAGCTTGCACACGTCATGCATCTATTTCTCCTAGTACTTGATCATTGAGGCTACAAGTATCTTTCGTGTGATCGTCTTCACAACATGTCGTACACCACAACTCGCTTCTTCTTAAGGTTAGATTTTTTATGGTCTGTCGTAGATGTCCTATTTTTTCTTGTTGCCTTTTTGTCAACGAGGAAGTCGATGAGCCATCATCGTTCGACTCAACACGTTGTTCTTTCTATAATTCATCTTCACATGAGATTATCTTGTAGAGTCGTAATCGAGTTCAGATTTGTTGTAGTAATCTGGCTAAATACCATTGTACTAGTAGACTTTCATCAATTGTTGATGGAATTTGGCTAAGTAAATATTTGAATCTTTTGTCGTATTCGCAAACCAACTCACTTGGTATTTTATTTATTTATTTCATTTTTTTTGAATCCAAGTGTGTAACATCTTGTACCCTGAAAAATGATAAAAATTTGCTCTTTATTTATGATTTTGATCATCTCTGACATTCTGTGAAATTCATGAACCATGTTAGAGCACGGTGTCGAAGAGCAACACCAAATTGTACCATCTGCTTATCTTCATCTTGTGATGTCTACTGCATCCTATAATTTTTCACATAAAAATCAATGTCTTATTGGATCCTCATCTCCTTCATAAAGGGAAATCTTATTGAGTCCCATTGTTGCTTCTTTAAGAACACTAGATTTTTGTGATCCTCATCTTATCACACTTTTCAACTAGGATGTCAGATTCGTAGTTGGTTGTTGTTCTTCTGAATTGTCTGTCGATCAGTCTTTTGTCAAATGGTATGTTAAAAGTAATTGTTCCTTATTTTCTCTATGAGTTACTTCTTCACTCTGACAACTTTTGTCTTTATATTCGACGATACGTTGTTCTATCGGACGTGTCAGTTCACAACTATAATCTATTATATTATTATGTTCTCTTGATATGAGATTTGGTAGGGAAGCCAGGTCTGTGAGATCCTTAATTTGAATGAGAATTTTATTGACTTTGTTTCTTTCTGGCTTGACAATAAGCGTGTCATGTAAATTCCCATGCTCATTGGTTCCATACCATAATATTCTAGATTTTTCATCGATATGAAGTCTTTGTTGAAGGGATTCTCTAATTCAAGGGTTGGTTGCTTGAACAGGAGGAGTGCATATCGTCGGTCCTGACTCTTCATAATCCATGATTTGTACTTGGTTTTATGGTTGATGGGCACCCATGCTAGCCTCTATCAACTGTGCTTCATTACTTATGTCACGGATCGTCGTCGTTGTTGTTATTGCCATCTCTGGTCGATTTCTTTCAGACTTAGACTACTCACGCACTCTATGAGGATGATATTCTCCGACCATTTTTATATTCGACTTCCAACTATTCCATAGGTTACGAATCTCCTCTCGTTTCTTTTGTCTCTTGTCATGCTCCAATTTTTGGATGTCAGACGTTTGTTTGTAAATTTGATTTCCTCTAGTATACATTTATGCTTAAGTCGAATGAACATCGGTATGCTCTTTTCTCAGGGAATCTCATAGATCAACCGACCCTCGATCGTCGCCCCGACTTACTCATAGTCGGTGGAGATGGCCATGCTTATTTTCTCAAAACATAATCCCATGCTTGTTTTGTATTTTTTCACTTTGCTTCTAGGAATTCGGCCCAATTTTCGTCTCTCTTCCCAGTTACTATTTTGTGGTGGTGTACCTAGTCGAGTTCTAAACTCAACAATGTCATCAACTCCTTTGTTGAGAAAAAAATTATGAAGCAGTCTAGGGATGGTGCACAAAAATTCGTCGTGTAGCTCTGTGTAGAATTTGTCGTTTATTGTGTTGAGGGATGTTCAATCCTTAATAGCTTGTTTTGTGATGTAATATTTGGCAATTCTTTCAACCTACTTGTGCATATTCGTTCAACCTCCGTTTGTAAGCTTGAGTGTTAATTTTTTGTCTGGAGTCAATTTACACATTATCGGTTTTGTTGATGTATTTGAAGAAGGATTCTGGGATAGCTTCTAGAAATATTTCGTGAGTCTTCGAGAAAAATCGTGAGTGTGCTTCTGCTAGCATAAGGTCGTTCCTTCTTGTGTAATTCTTAATGTAATTCTCAAATTTTCGTTCCTACCATTCGTGTATGTCTTGTAAAGTTATCATCTATGTGATCTTCTGCATGCCCCAGTAGAACTACCAGCAACTGAACCAATGTTGTAATCTAGGGAAAAGTAGGGGATTGTTACCAGTAGTCCATTACATAAGCAAGCATAGAATCACATACTCATACATATATACAAAGACATACACAAAGTAGTGGAAGCCCAAAGAACAACACTTTATTATATATAGATGAGACTATACAACACAACATAGACACTTTCTCTGATACATGATTGTTTATTTATACTTACATATTATGTTACCAAGCAATTGTAACTACTTAATTTCCTGGGTCAATCGGTTAGCTAGGACTTTGACTGAACTATAATTTCTACTTTGGAATTTGACCGACTAATTCTTAGTCAACTGTCGGGTCTAGTCGACAGAGTTGACTAGCCCTTACAACAATGTTCCTTATACAAATGGAAATGATGTATCATGATTTTATTGATTATTATATCATGATGTTTTGTGTGTACTTGTTGAAATAAAAATCAAAATAGTTTGAAACTTCTAATTTTTTTTATGTATGGATTCAAAATGAAGATCAGACTCATATTAGCTCTCTTCGCATTGATAATGGAAGATAATATCCATCTAATGAATTTTTAATCTACCTTTTCCAACACAAAAACATCAAACCACATTTCCATACGATCCTCAACATAATGGTATAGCTGAAAGAATGAACAATACTCTCCTAAATATGGTCAGTTCCATGATGTTTTTCAAGAATGTAAAACTGATCTTTTGGGTCGATGCTATTCTATGTGCTTTTTATGTGAAAAACAAGTGTCCATCTCATGCTCTTGAAAACAATACTTCTTATGAAATGTGGTATGGAAACATTCCTTCAATGAGGCATCTCAAGGTCTTTGGTTCCACTTGCTATGCCTTGATTTTTAAGGAGAAAAGAACCAAGCTTGATGCAAGGAGTCCGAAGTACATCTTCTTGGGGTACTCAAATACCACCAATGGATATCATCTTTACAATGAAACAAACAAGAAATTCATTCTTTCCAGAGATGTAATATTTCTTGAATCCTCCAATAATGGCAAAGTTGTTGAGAGATAGCTTGATCATTTGGACCAATTCACTCGTGTAAAGACATATCATGAATTTGATGATGAGATTCCACATATTGAAGGGGGGATCCCTATCTTGGATCAATCTATGGAAACTCATTTTTATTTTGAAGCATCATCTCCCCCTCTTGAAGAGGTTCCAACCACTTCACCAGAACTTGAAGTTCATTTGGATGATGTGAATGAGAGGATTGGAAAGCTAAGTCTTGATGAGAATTCAACACCATCTCAATCAGTTGAAAAACATGGACCATCTCAAAAAGGTCCACCAAAATGGCTCATAAAAATACTTGAAAGTGTTCACCCTGATGAGGTTAGAAAGATAGGAACTAGGAGTTCCTCAAGAAAAGATGGAGGCAATGTATATAATTCAAACTCAGGTGATGTAGATGACATGAATGTTTCATATGATTGTGAGTTGAAATTATCTACTAACTTTGAACCAACTTCCTTTAAAGAAGCCACTTCTCATTATGAGTGGAAAGAAACAATGTAGAAGGAATATGATGCTCTCATCAAGAATGGGGCATGGAAGTTGGTGAATAATCCATTCGGAACCAAACCAATTGGATGCAAGTGGGTATTCAAGAACAAGTACAAATCATATGGATAACTTGACAAGCACAAAGCAAGGCTTGTGGCAAAAGGATTTTCACAAAAAGAAGGTGTTGATTATGGGGAGACTTTTTCCCCCACAACAAAAGGTGCTACCATTCATCCTCTATTTTCCATGGTAGCACATAATGGACTTAAAATTCATCAAATGGATGTGAATATTGCTTTCTTGAATGGATACATGACAAAGAAAGTATGAAATCTTATCAAATCCTTATATGGCATGAAACAAGCACAATGAGACTGGTATGAAAATTTAACTGAGCATCTTCTGAAATTGAATTTCAAGTATTTCAATCTTGACGATGCAACTCTTTTTGTCAAGAAAGTTGGAAAAATTGTTGTATATCTTGTAGTATATGTAGATGATCTATCGATAACAAGGAACAATGAAAATTGTATTTCATCAACAAATAAAGAGTTGAAAAAGGGATTTTAGATGACAGATTAGGGACATCTTCACTACTATTTGGGAATTCAAGTGAATCAAAATCCAAACTACATATTCATCTCCCAAAAGAAATATCTTGGAGAATTGTTGAACAAGTTCGGCATGACTGAGTGTAATCTTGTTTCCACTCCAATGGAATAGAATTTGAAGCTCACATCAAAGGAAGGGAATGCATTTGAGGATGCAACCAAGTACATACATCTTGCGGGAAGTCTTATCTACCTTACCACCACCAGACGATATATTTAATTTGTTGTTGGAATTCTTTCCATGTTCACGCAAAGCCCTTGTGAAGGACATTGGTTTGCTGCAAAAAAGTGTTCTAAAATACTTGAAGAGAACTAAAGATTTCATACTCAAGTACTCTAAGGTGAATGACTTCAACCTAATTGGATATTCTAATTCATACTTTTTGGGGGATAAAGAAAATGGAGTATCAACTTTGGGTTATCTCATGATTTGTGGATCAATAATTGTCTCATGGAGATCACACAAACAATCAGTTCCAACATTTTCCACAACAGAGGCAGAATATGTGGTAATTGCAGAAGCAACAAAACAAATTGTGTGGATCAAGAAAATACTTGAATATTTGTAGGAGAAACAAGTGAATTGTACTCCTCTTCTAGTTGGCAATACTTATGCTGTCAAGTTGGCCAAGAATCCCAAATTCCATGATCTAACTAAGCACATCAACAAAAAAAATCATCTCATTTGATATCATATAGAGGCCAAGACTATTCACTTGAGGCATTGTTCCACAAATGAGAAAATTGCAAAGATCTTCACCAAAGGACTTGGAAGAGAAAATTTTGAAAATTTCATAATGATGCTTGGACTAACAAACACCCATTCAGATTTAGGGTGGGGTGTTAGATACATAATCCTTGGGATTGTGTTACTTGTATCAATGTCAATAGGAGAAATATGAAGAGTTGTAGGTGATAGGAAGATTAATCCATTAGAGAAGACCAACAATCATTCATTGTATGTATATTGAGCTTCATGGTAATGGAATAATCAAGTGTGGAGTTACGAATTCTTCCCCTACCTAACATGTCACCTTATGTTACTTCTTATTTATGTTTTTAAATCCCACTATCAATTTGAAGAGCTAGAGTACTCACTTGCAAATGCCTTTGGTGGCTTGACCTTGACTTTGAGTTTCACTTGTAAATACCTTTGGTGGCTTGACCTTGACTTTGAGTTTTACCAATACCTCTTAACTTTATTTTTAATCCTAATTATAAACTTATGTTACAATGACTAAAACAATTACCTCTTAACTTTATTTTTAATCCTAATTATAAACTTATGTTACAATGACTAAAACAATTCCATAGTGATATGCTATCCACTCATTTCACATCTTTGAGTAAAAACAAGAAAAATCAACATTATAAAGGGGATATACTTTTTAATTTTTTTCTAAACAATTTTATTTTACAAATACACAAAATATATATCCACTTATTTCACTTTGGCAGTAAAAATTAGAAGATCAACCTCTCAAAGGGAATTGACTCTTACATTTGGCAAATCAATATTAAATCATTTTATTTGATCTCTTAATTATTTCAACATCAAGAAAGTCCATAAAATAAAAATAAAGCATACATAAAATTTATTGTAAGGAGAGATGTTGTAAGGAGAGATGGATGTTTTCCTTACCATTGGGACATGAAGGAATTATCAACTTCAAGGTTTGGTTTTGGTGGTCGTAAGAATGGCCTCTAAATAAAGTAGGAAGAGTCAAAATCACAAAATTAATGGTTGAAATCACTATATAAAAGTATGTAATTTAAAATTTTCAAATAATCATGAATGATTGGATATGACTCTATGTTTTGTATTAAGTAATAATCCTTCTTAAACATCCTATAAAACCATGAAAACATCATAGTTTTGTTAATTTATAGCAAGCAATCATTCACATTAAAATCCCCTGCAATGGTAGAGTCATATTTCTAATGCAAGAGATCTCCCACATTTAAAGCCCTCAATATTTCAGAATAAGATAAATAAGATTTGTATGGGCAATGATTTTGTTCATTCCATATCACAAGTTTATTATTTCTACAAGGCATATAACGTATTTAGTAAGGGTTGTATAGCAACGTAGTCCCTACCGAATTAGTTGGGATATACATGTTGAATAATGAAACTTAATATAACTAAATACACAAGTAATAAATATTTTTTTATCAAAAGATAATAATTAAGGGTTTTATTATTCAAAATGTATAATGAACTATAAACTGAATAGAACTATAATATTCATAAATATAATATAAATATAATAATAAATAATATATTAGATACTAAATATAATATAAATATAATAATGCATAATAATAAATACATAGTACAACTTTTTATATTTAGATATGGTGATTGGTGAAATTCATTGATTATGTAATTAATTCTACATATTAAAAGACGTGAAGGGAGCAATAACACTTCAATTCTATCAACCAATTAGAAATCAGAAACACAAATATTTTTATTATATATGTTTTTCTATGTTAAACATTACATTGCATACACAAATTTATGGTAAAAGACAAATTAATGTCACATCAATGTCACATCAAAAGCAAACTCATTGCTATAATCCACACACACCACACAAAAACTAATTACACACCACTATGACTACACTTATAATTATAAATCTACACTTCAATTTCATTTCATCTATGTACGGTTAATTAGTACCATTCCCTCTCCATGTATTACCTTTTTTTTCTCATTCCTCCTCCATGCATTTCCCATCATTCCCTCTCCATTTCATAGCTTAGTCTCATTCCCCATTCCCTCTATATTTCGTTGTTGAGTCTCATTCCCTCGTTAGACTCATTTTTTGCACTTTCCCCAATATGCATACTTTTAAGTTAAGTCTTGTAATTTATTTTTCTTTGTTTTAATTTGTTGGCGTTCGTGACAATGATTCTTAATCCTCTTATATCTTTTTTTTTTTTTAATGGAGATAAATATAACCTTGAAAAGTGTGAAAGATAGTAATATTGTGTGGAAGGACATATGTACTAGTTGATTGAAAAAGTATGGAAAGGCAAGTGCATTAATTTAATGAAAACGTATGAAAAGGAGGAAGGAAAATTTATTATGAGTAATTTACTTTACAATTTGAAAGGTAATTTAATCACTATTATTGTTATGGGTTTTTATTTATTATTAAGAATGTGATACATAAAAAAAAATTAAGTCAAACAATGTTAGATGATGTGATGAAGGCGTAAAGACACCCTAAGTCAAAGTGGAAATTTGTGAACCTTCTAGAAGAGACAGCGTCGCCATGAGGATAGGATTTCCTCGGATTCAATTGAGTTTGTTAATTGTTTGTTAGTGATATTCCAATTACTATGGATGTGACTGAACTTAGGGATTTGATCGGGTCATTTCATTGATCTGATCCATATTGTATTGTGGCATTTAAATGTAAGCCTGTGGACATTGTGAGGCAAGAAGAGGCTGACAAGATGTAAGATCAGGCCAGGCCCAACGAGGCATTTGTATTGTATTCAAGATGGATTAATAGAGATTGAGTATTATTTGTGTGTCCCTGTGTGAATTATCAGTGTATGTGTGTAAATATGCGTGTATAAATCCTGATGAATCCATAGGTGTGTGAGAGAATAATAGTTGCAGGACGAGTATTTTTTGCACGTCTGAACGACGTGGAGAATGAGGACCATAGGAAGGTTGATCATTATCAATCGTTGGATCACATTCCAACCAAATATCGATCTTCGAATGAGCGTTCTTGTAGAGAAGTGAGGAAAGAGATCGACCGTTGATCACTAAAAGGATCGACGATGATCTATTGTCAAGCGATATCGTGAAAGGATAAATTTGACCATCCATCAGGAGAACATATTGACGACTGTCATGGAAAGCACATCATATAACCACGAGGGGTTTAGTAAAATGGGACAAGAGATACATGGCATCAATAGATTCGTTGACGTGGTTCTGATCAGAGTTCCAGTGTGGCCCACATAAAATAAATCCATGTAATAGATCGGACGATGGAGATTAACCCATCGACTTTGTAGATCGACGATCCTCATTATAGAAGAACGTTGAAA
>SNQJ01S0040876.1:8311-27750 GCA_010110895.2 Picea sitchensis
AGTTTAATTAATGCTTTTGTAGATATAATGTGTAGCTACGACCAAAGTGATGTAATATGCGAATTGTATTTCAACGTTTTAATAATAAAAATGTAATGCCAACTGTTAATGGGACATGGACAAGAGATAGGTGTTGAATTAATCCACAAGATAGGGGAGTGTCTAGGATAATGGCCAAGAGGGGTCCAAGGGGGAATTACCCATGTATATTAATCCAGCCCATTTTCTTAAATTTGTTATTTGTATATGAACCTTCCAATTTCTGATTGAGTGTTCCCAAAGCCAATCATTGAATACATGTAAGAGGATGGGTGTGAATAGTCACATCCCAAATTTATTGGGCACATGGGGGTTGAGTACAATCAACTTGGGAAAGAGTGTGAGTTAAGAAAGACAATCCAAAGAGAGAAATTTGTATGGGTTGGGAGAACAATTTTACACATTGAGTTTTTGTGCATGAAGAGCAAGTAGAGAGCAAGAAAGAGAGCTTGGAGCTGGTGCAACCATGTAGGGCGAATTATAGAGCAAGTTGGAGTGTATTGGAGCGTATTTGGAGTTGGAAATTGAAGAACTAGGTTTCCAGGCTTAAGTGTGAACTCATGTGTGAGTTGCACTAAAACAACAAGTGGTTGTTGTTGATAATTTTCCTAGTAGCAATTTCCCTTGAGTTCCCAGCTGAGAGATTCCTAGTTACCTGTGTCAAAGAGACCTTGATAAACGAATGGGATGTCCAATGGATTGAGATTAGTGAAGGGGTACATTCCTTGGGTTGGCAAGTCAAAAGGAAGAGAGCTAGTGGAAAATCAGGATAGTTGTAGGAAGATATCAACGGGTTGTGAGTTTTATGAGCTATGAGTATACAATGAGAGACCACCCTCTTTTGTGGATTACTAGCCTCAGCTCGGGGGTAACTGACTATTGAGATTTGGAAAAATCAGTCTATGGTTGGGTGAAACGTCTGTCCCAAGCAGCTGGTTGTGCAACTCTGGTTTAAAGATAAGTGTTTTATCTTGTTGTTGAGTTATTTACATGTGTTATTACTGTGCAAGAACTATGAGTAAATGAGAATGATTTATATTCTCTTGTAATGAGTTGTTTAACTGCATTTCATGTTGATTATTAACATGTTGTAGATGCTTCTATTTTACAATTATAGACAATAGCTAAATCTATTTTAATTTGTAGCTGAAAACTATAGAAAATTAGTTAGCTATAAATGAATTAATTTAAATGTTACACATAGTTACACGAATAACCTCTTAAACAACATTTCCTCTGAAAACAAAGTCTATTTGTAACACAAATAACCTATTCATGAGCATTTAGAGGGTTGGTAGTACAACTAAACTAGTAGAAATAAACTCTCGTGGATTTACCATTACACAACAATTCCATTGGCAAAA
This sequence comes from Picea sitchensis, assembly GCA_010110895.2. Classification (NCBI taxonomy): domain Eukaryota; kingdom Viridiplantae; phylum Streptophyta; class Pinopsida; order Pinales; family Pinaceae; genus Picea; species Picea sitchensis. The sequence goes on from SNQJ01S0040876.1 coordinate 9,715, forward strand.
ATAATTAGTAATCTTAAATAAACTTATATAAATAATGAAAAGCTCATAATTTTTTTCCATTAAATCTAACTCCTTTGAATTTAAATAATTATCTCTAATTTTAAAATTATATTTAATTAAAAAATAATAATTCACATTTATATATAAACAAGTGTTGCATGGCAGCGTAGTCCCTGCCAGGTTGGTATGGGAGTAAATGTGACCTAGTACAGGCAGGTCACTAGAAAGTTGAAATACATGTGGTTTGCATGCAGAACTTAGTATTCGCGAATTAGTTCTTCTTGAAAAAATATAAAAAATTATCAATGTTTGAATGGTTGTTGGACACAAAAAATTTAGCATTACCAAACTGGTTATTTTTAAAACTAGGACATAGAAAGTCATCTGAAATAAATAAATTATACATACGAAATATGTATTTGTATAAAGTAGATATTTAGTAAACAAATTATACATACGAACAATGTATTTGTATAAAGTAGATATTTAGTAAATAAATTATACATACAAATATGCATTTGTATAAAGTAGATTTTTAGTTTTATAGATACGAAATTTGTAGTCATCATTGCATACGTAGGCAGTTTTTGTATGGTGGGTTCTCGGGCTAGCGCGTTGAAAATTGGATGTTTGATGTTCCATGGTCTACAAATAACACCGACAGTTCCGTGATATAGAAAATGAGAGGCGTAGTTGTAGAATATAGAAATTTACCAGAAATTAATAATGTATGTTATATAATAGAATAGTAATAACATCTGTTGCACCGAATTACTTTGTTTTAAAACAAAGGTTTTTTTTTTGGAAAAAAAAGATATAGCATTGTCGAATTAGTTTTCTGTGCACATGTTTTATAGAGCATGGACATACCGCTCATTCCATAATTAGCAAGTCTTTGGATCATGGGTTGTCGGGCTGGCGGTTTAAAAAATGGGCCTCTGTCATTCCATGTCCTACAAAATCCATCGACAGTTCCGTGATATACAAATTGAGAAGCGAGCTTGCAAACTATAGAAACTTATTATAAAATAAATAATGGTTGTTACATATATCAGAAAATTACATCAACATTTAAACCATCAACATCGTTAAAGACCCAAAAATTAGCATACAATAGGAGAGAAGAAATGTAGCATATTTGAATTAGTTTTCTTTGGAACAAACAAGAAGGTTCCTAGAAACCCAAAGTTTAGTATAGAATAAGGACATTTTCGAAACAGTTTTCTTTGAAATTTAACAAAAATTAATGATGTATGTTACATGTTTGTGGAAATTTAAATGCGTTTGTCATATAGACTGGGATTGGGGCTCCCGCGGACCATAAAAAGAAATAAGTACAAGAATTAGGAACGTCGAAAGAAGTGTGCGATGGTAGACAGGAAGACCTGAAAAGAAGAAATTGGAACTTATGAGTCTTTTGTTACAGTTTTCTGTTTAAAGAGGACATAAGTGGATTGATAAATAAAAGAAGATGACATCATAGACTTAAACTAGAATGATAAACAAAACAAGATGGTAGTATAGACTTACTATGAAGCCGATATGTTTTTGTTGTTGTTGTCAATGGGCAGTGGAATCCTATTGATCGGTTGTTGCCCTTCCTGGACGAGGCTTTCCATTCTGATTTGGAACCATTCTTTGATGCATATCTTCATGGGGGCTGTGTTGATTTCATCCCGGATCTCTATGTCGTAAAGGTCGTTTTCTAATTTCCTTAGATCCATTGAAATACTATGCAGACTCTGTTCAATTTCTTCATTGTGTGAGGCATAGTCCAGTACCCAGCACTCGTACTCATCTAGACGATGTTCAAGTATGCCATAAAACTTTTCGAAAGACAACCCCTTTAAAATATCAACTTGTTCCTGGAACGCTTCTTTGGTGACTGACAATGATTTGAGAATTAAGTTTGGATCTTCAACCTCGTTGGTAGTTCCAGCTAAGTCCATCTGGAGCAGGCTTGTGAATAAATTTTCCTTTTCTGATATGACTTGTTTACATGATTTGACAATGAGGTGCAGGTTCTCAATTTTTTTTTGCCAGCATGATTTTACTTTTTTGGTGCGCTTTGGGGAGGGGAGTTTCTCCTGTCTTCTTTTTAGTTCTGATGTGTTCAGGGCATAGTTGGAAAAAGGGTCCAACACCTGATGACAGAAACGCTGTTCATTTTTTAAATTCGCCTCCAAATGTTCAAGCAAATCATTGGTCTTTTTTTTGAAGGAAACTAAATTTTGCGATGTTTCCCAAGCTTCAGTAACTAGCTGCATTCTTTTGTTGATGTTGTTCTCTACAAGGGATCTGGTGCATGCAAGGAGGGTAGAGGATACTTTCATCTTCGTTGTAGTGGTAGAAGGCATGATTTTTGCCAAAGGACTAGCAAATTCTGGTGTTGCAATGAAAGCCTATTCAAATTCGTTGAGGCGGTGTTTCAGATTGGCATAATCTGTCTCCATTCCTCCAATTGAATCGCGAAGAATGTCACCGGTTACCTGGTGAAACAAGCAGATTTTGGATGGGGTCATTTGGCTAAAGTCAAACTCTATTCGAGATTTGCCTTTCCTGTTTGTTACATCTCTTTTTTCAATGACCATACTTTTAGATTGGCTGTCAAAAATAGCGATCTGGATTACGAAGGATTCATATATGTCAAAAAATTTGGTGTCAGATATGTCCACTGCGGACGCCCCAATTTTTTGCATCTGCTCAGCTTCAATTTCAATTTGCAGTTTTCCACTGTCAATTTCGGGTTCCTCCGCATGCCCTGCATTTTTTTTTCTCTTCTTCGCCAGTGGAACTTTGTGAGAACTATCAATATTTATGCGAGGAGGGTTCTTATCTCCTCCTTCATTCAAAGATTTATGGGTTTCTTTCTTACTGAGATGGACTGTCGAAGCGATGATCCGTGGTGTCATGCTCTTGGGAGTGCTGGTGGGGGGCCGGGTACTCTTCTCACCGGATAATTTACCATGTTGTCTATACAATTCAGTTGTGCTTTGCAATGTCTCTGCGTCGCAATGGGCAGAAGAAGAATTGTTGTCGACACTGTCCATGTCTTGGGTCAGGTGTCTATGGATAAAAGAGGTGTTAAACCCAACACCCAGTAAATTTTCTCCAAAAATGTCATTGGGATCGAAGCCTTTTAGCCTTTCAGCGTACGTTAGGTTCAATTTCTTGAAATGTGTGGCAAACTCGTCAGTGTTGTTAATGTTTCTACACACAAAGTCTCCGAATTTCTAGGGCAAAGGAATGAACTATTTTTTTTTTCTTGTCATGGAAAAAATGCAACCAGTGGTTGTATTGCCTTGCTATTTCTACAACAAACATCTTGTCTGTGATGTGGCATGGAAGGAAGGAAGGATTTTCCTTAGAGCCAAAGACCATGAGGAGATTGTGATTTTACTTTTGCTCAAGTGTGCCCTTCTTGTTCAAAAACTTGCTTGCGTGGCCAGACATCCGCGAAGCATCCTTGCCTAACAGTAAATCTTTGAAAACTGAGACAAAGCCATTAAAAACTTCATAAAAACAATGGGAGGCCTTGTGTCTCCACAGGGCGTCATGCCAGAATGTTACTGGGTCGAATCCACAGTTTATTTTATTGGAAAGAGAAAGTTTTGGAATCAGGCAGCAATACACAATTGCAAAAATCAAGTAGGATGACATATAAAATTTATTCGATTCTTTGAATCGTGACAATTGGGAACATAGTTCAATGGAGATTAGCTTTCCCCAATCGAAAATGTATTGTTCCTTGACTGTGAAATACAAAATATAAATAATTATATGGGAAATGCTTGTTGTTGATGCCTGTCTCGTTATTCTTGTAAACAACCAAGCAATTTTCCTGAATGGATTTCTAAAGGAACTTACCTACAGTCTTGTGATATCTTCAGGAACTATTGTCGGGTCTTCGAGGAAGTCGGCTAAGATGTCCAACCCGTTATGATGTTTTTCTAGAAACTGCTTGCAGTCTTGTCCTCTAAACATTAATGTTGGTTTTGACAATTTCAACATCTCGTGGAAGAGCCGAGGTGACAAAGAAACAAGAGAATGGTCGCACAGTGGAATAATTGTTTGGCCTGGAATATATTTTTTAGCGCACAAAGAGACCACCTCCTTACAGTCAAAAACCTCAGGGACGCAACTTGCATGAGTGATTCTGGAGGTCCGAATCACTTCGTTCTGGGCAGAACGAGATGAATAGTAAAAGTATGCCCTGGACCACTGGAACCTTTGGTCCTCTTCTGCAAACATATTTACTGTATCTCCACAAAATTGTTTTTGACCCGCTACCATAGGTCTACAAAGACATTTATTTGTTCCAAACAATGAATGAAATGAAAGGTTGGAAGGGCTAATATAACCCTGTGCAAATTTTGGTCGAAAGCGTGTGAATGGGAGATGTCCTCGAGACTTTCGTTGATTAATGGAAATCTGGATCGTTGTTGCATGATGCGTTGTTAACATTAAACACTACTAATTGCATATATAGAAATGCGAACTATTGCAATGAGAAATTAAGCATTGTAGATTTCTTGAGCGGCCCAACACGACGACACGTGTTGGAGATGAACAATCGGAAGGGACAAAATAAGTTTCCGCACATCTTGGTTTAATGCATAACAATGGGATATCTCCTTGAGGTTTTTGCCCATTAATGACAATGTTGACGGTTCCTGCATGGTGACCTGTTAGCATCAAAGGTTTCTAATTGCATAGCAAGAAAGTACGGAGGTCGTAGGTAGGGAAAAAAAACCCCTACAAAATAGGGTTGCAAGGTACAACTGTTGAAGGTGAGGGCACCAGGGTCAAATTGTATGTCTCGGAACTTTTTGATTGCAATACGCGTAACCCGCCAACCGTGGCTATAAAATTGGCTAAGTATGGAGAGAAATAGCGAACGGTCGAAGGAGTCGTGTGATTATATAGATGGAGATAAAGATATCTCAACCCGCCATAGCCGGAACCCGTGTTTATAGAAAGGTGACTATGTATATAACCACAAAGCAATAATACAAGGGAAGAAGAAAAGGGAAAAAGGACCAACGAGTCCATGGTGGAAATGTAAATCACGGAAATTTTGAGTGCAATATGCATATCAGGGAAGAATAAGCAGCAAAATTCGAATGCACTAACCTGAAACACTTACTAAGAATTTGAGATTTCGTGAATCCGTGAACAGGAGGATCCAAAATAGGGTCAGAGGTCCGGATGGTCAAATTGTATTATTCAAAACATTTGAATGCACAATCTGTAGCACGGAAGAGGGGACGATGTCGAAACCCAGTAGTCAATTTCTATGTTGCGAATGGCTGGATGCGAACTATTTCGTATTGCTATGTGCAGCTGTCACTTGTAAGAGTCATTAGTAAGAGCATAACAAATGTATATTAGGAAGCACATTTGTCAACCGTGGTACAGTGAAGCTTGCGAGTTCGAGAAGCACGCGATAGAATTGTAGATTTCCAACCCAACAACCGTGGACATAAAATTGCCTAAGGTGTGATTATATACATGGAGATAATGAGAGCCATAATACAGGGGAAGAAGAAAAGGGAAAAAGGAGAAAGGAGTCGGCGGTGGAATTGTAGATCACAGAAATTTTCAATACAAGATGTGAACCCGGTAGTCAATTTGTATATTGCGGAGGACTGGAGTAAATAATTTGAATGCATAATTTGTAACACGGAAGAGCGGATGATGTCGGACCCGCACCTGTGTCCAGTTGTCAGTACTAAGAGGTAATTTAGTATTGAAAATAATATTTTAGATTCTGTTAAATACTTCATAGGGATTAGTATCCGTAAACAATGGCAATCTCCACCCCACCAGCCTTGCATTCTGTGTGTGAATTTGTATATCACGGAACTTGAAGGACTATTTGAAGGACACGAAACAATAGAAGTGCAATGTCGAGTCAGCCAGTCCATAGCTTCACTTCTCAATTTGTATATCGTGGAATTTTGGGTGCTATTTGTAACACACGCAACAATGGAGAGCCAATTTTGAGCCCGCCCGCCCGAGAACCCGTGATCAGAAATGTTAGTAGGTATGAAAAGGAACAGTTGTCGGTTCAATTCTCCATGAAAGGATATAGATGGAATTGAAATTGGTCCCAACGCGACAACCGTGGACATAAAATTGGCCAAGTATCGAAAGCAACAGCGGTCAGTCAGATTTGTCGTCTGATTGTATAGATGAAAATAAAGATATGCCAACCCACCAACGTTGGAGCTGCATATTTCATGAACCCGCCAAAAGGAGGATCCAAAACAGGCTGAGAAGGTATCAGTAGAGGAGGCGAGGCCCGGACCTTCTAATTTTATTGCTCCGAACATTTGAATGCATAATCTGTAAGACGGAAGAGCAGACGATGTCCGGTAGTAAATTTGTATATTGTGGAGACTGCAATTCCAACTGTTTCGTACCTCTGTGTCCAGTTGTCAATAATAAGTGCTAATTTAGTATTCTAAATAAATTTTTACATACTGTTAGATACTTCACAGGGATTGGCATCCGTAAACAATGGCAATCTGCACTCTGCCATTTCTGCATTCCGTGTGTCAATTTCTATATCGTGGAACTGGGAGTGTTGTTTGGAGGACACAGAACAATAGAAGTGCAATGTGGATTCAGCTAGTCCGCAAATTCGCTTGTCAATTTGTATATCGTAGAATTCTGGGTGCTATTTGTAGGCTACGGAACAATGGAGCCCCATTTTTGAGCTTGCCTACACGCCCGAGAACCCGCGATCGAAAATGTCGCAAGGTATGGAATGCGAAATTTGTGCGTGCTTTATAGAATATCATGTCCATATTTTATAGTCCCATAATATATGGGAAGAAAATAAGGGAAAAAGGACGGAGGTGTTGGCAGTGGAATTGTAGATAATATACAGGAACAAGAGAAGGGAAAAAGAACTAAGTATCTCGCAGAAGAACATCAGGGTTTGCAAGCGCCGGCCCCGCAGCGGCGGGCATAAAATTGGCTATGTATGGAAAGGAACAGTGCTCAATCGGATCTGTCGAGCGAGGATATAGATGAAGATGTTAAAGCATGAATTACAGATGACAGAGGTATATTTCATACCACTTTCTCCACTTGTCACTAGTAAGAGCATTATTGATGTATATCAGGAAGGATGCGAAGTTGTTAGGGATGGAAAACAACAACAAATACTTTGAACAAAGTCAATGTGTACGTGGAACCCGCGATGAAATTGTAGATCACGAATCTTTTAAGTGCAAGATGTATATTGCGGAATGATAAGCAGATGGGTTCGCAAGCGTCGGCCCTGCAGCGCTAAGTATCTCGCAGAAGAACATCAGGGTTCACAAGTGTCGGCCCCGCAGTGGCGGGCATAAAATTGGCTAAGTATGGAAAGGAACAACGCTCGGTTGGATCCATCATGCGAGGATATAGATGAAGATGTTAAAGCATGAATTGCAGATGACGAAGGTATCTTTCGTACCACTTTCTCCACTTGTCACTAGTAAGAGCATTGTTGATGTATATAAGGAAGGATGTGAAGTTGCTAGGGATTGAAAGCAGCAACAGATACTTTGAACGAAGTCAATGTGTACAAGCAACCCGTGGTGAAATTGTAGATCACAGATCTTTTCAGTGCAAGATGTATATTGCAGAACGATAAGCAACTGGGTTCGCAAGCGCTAGCCCCACAACGGCGGGCATAAAATTGGCCAAATATGGAAAGGAAAAAATCACTGACGTTGTTTTGCTGCAACATGTATATGACGAAACAGGGGACATAGGTGCTGGGTACCACGAACCCCGGGCATGGTGCCCAGATAACTGGGCAAGTATTGGCCAAGACAAAGTTATGATATCTATTTCAATATTTTTCATACTAGCATCTATCAATGAACAAAGTTTTCATATGTATCTGAATAGTATTCATAGCAATGTATATTAATGAATTGGTTGTTTCAAATGCAAGTGATCTCCCAATCTGCAAGATGCTTCTCGGCTTGCAAATTTCGCTGGAACCTCAAAAATTTTGACTGTAACATGTACATAGCGCAACAAGAAACATGAATTTGCATTGTGGTCTCAATGACATAAACTCCTTATCATCTATTCATCTTGTATTCGTTGTAATGAGATCAACAAACGTCGACTCTCCATAAACATCAATATCTAAATTAAATTAAATGCAATCAAAATTTGGTGTGACTTTTAAGTAATTAAAGCATAAATTGTAGATTACGGAAGTTCTTAGGTTGAAAGATGTATATGACTGAACAATGGACATAGTTGTTGAATACCACAAACCCAAACATAATTGCCTAAGCTTTGTCGAAGAGGAAGCTTTTTTGTATTTATTCCAATACTACTGATATTAGTGTATATGCACAGATATTATCAAATAGAAGAAGTTGCAATATATCCAACAAACTTCACAGGAACATTGCATCAATAGTTCAGCCGCCTTTTCGTTACTCATTATTAATTCTATCCACGGAACCCGAAGAATGGGAGCAGCACGGGTCCTCCAATTTCTTTCTTTAAATACAGGGTCGTCGCCACATAAGTATGGCCTATGAAAGATTATTCTTACATGTAAAATGTAAACAAAGAACAAGGCAGGTTTTATTTAGATTGAAGTACCGGGCAGCAAAAACAAAACCTTGTGTTTCATGTTTAACCACATAGGGGAAGAAGGTAGAAAATACAATTAAAACAAATACCAGAAATTGGAAAATACTGTTAAAAAATAAACCGAAATTATTCTATATTCAAATAAGGTGGGTTACAAAATACATCCGAGGCTATTTTAGACAATGATTGTGATTTTTCCTGCCGTCGACCAATTTAAAATATGTACATTGATGAAGCTTCTTCACAGTTTTGTACTTAATCGGTGCTGCCAAGAACATCTATCCCACTTTTTTGAAAATCTTCTCTCTTCCAGATATGGCCTGCTTGCAATGCCTATTTATTCAACATTCCATTCTTTGTCAAGTATTAATTTCCCTCTGCTGTCGAAAAGTTGGGGTTTAAGGTGCTTTGCTTGCAATGTTCCTGCACATCCGAGACAACTTACAAATGCCATTCAGGCCGATTTCAAAGTGGAAGGAGTCGTTCTATGTCACAACAGCTAAAGCAGTGGAAAATAATTCAAGTACGTAGCGACTGGTATTCTCCCTATATTCGATCATCTGTTTGGTTGAGAAGCCTACCTGAGGATTTGTATGTGGAACTTCTTTGCTTTATTACAGTAAATTGGAAGGAACGTCTAACCCAAATGCAAAAAGCAACTCTGTTGAGGTACATAACTTCGTTGGGCAGTAGAGGTGTGGCAAGTGCATCAAATGTTGTAGAATGCACCAGAATAGGTGTGGCAAGTGCATCAAATGCTGCAGATGGAATCATAATATATCTTTCTTCATAGCTATGGATATATGGTGGCCCACAGAAAGGTCTGGAATGTTTAGAGGTGACGCTAAATATGTAGAGTCTGCAACTACATCCAGAGGAAACCGAACAAACTTTCACAAAGAACATAGCTTTCTGTCAAGTCGGCTACCGGACCCACATGCAGGTCACCATACTATGAAATAGAAACTTTTGCAGTGCTAACATGTCATTTTATCCACCCATACAGTTTTTGCTACTCGCCTCTGAGGTAGACAAATACTTGTGCAATCTGTAAAACTCGATACACTTGCCAAATCTGTGTTGTTGGAAGAAGCTATATACTTAAACGAAGAACTATTTTGCACCCGACCTCAAAATCCATTACAATTCCCAGCAATAAAACAAAGAAGTTCAACCAACAAATCTCCAGCCAACATTTTCAACAAACCAAAGCATCGAACACAGGGAGAACACCAACCAGAACATACTTGTTCTGTTTTTTTCGTCCTCTCTGAGTTTCTCTTTGTATAACAGAGTTTTGTTTTTACTCAAAGCTCACGTCACATAAAACCAGGCTCTATTCTTTCAACTACTCGTCCATCGCATCTCTAAGTTGTCTTACATGTGCATGACCAGGAACATTAGAACGAAGGCACCCTAAAGTGCAACTCTTTGATCATAGACAGCAATGGCAATAAGTATTTAAAAACATGGATAGATGGTCTACCATAGATTTTGTGTTGATTCGTTTTAATGACAGATGTTCTCGATATTTTCACTTATTAATGCCAATCTTTTTGAATATGTACGCTCAATAGTGACCACCAACATGTATTAAAATTCGCATATCCGAGCAGATTCTGAAATCTGACATCTAAGATATGCACAATATTAAAGAGGGACATGACGTCAAGGCCTCTGTGGCTGACACGTTCATGAACTTTGCTGAAGCTTTTAAGAAAACTAAAACTGCACAAGCAAAAAATAAAATAAAAAGTATTTCGCAATTTCAAAATGCAGGCAAAAAGAAATTACCAGATCCCATAATATTCGACTGTCTATTCATTTTAATGGGAGATGTCCTCCACTTATTAAAGCCCATCATTTCAAAATGCACAATATTAAAGAGGAACATGACATGAAGGTCTCTGTCGCCGACACGTTCGTGAACTATGCTGAAGCTTTGAACAAAACTAAAACTGCAGAAGGAAAAAAAAATAATAATAATAATTTCGCAAATTTAAAATGAAGGAAAAAACAAATTACCAGATCCCATAATATTTGCCTATCTATTCATTTTAATTGGAGATGTCCTCGAGCTTTCTAGTTATTAAAGCCCATCTTTTCAAACCTGTCCACTCGGTTCTAACTTTTCAAAGCATATTTAATGTGTATTGGGAAGCGCAGAAGGTAGCGGGGATGGAGCCCTATGTAACAGACGTTACTACTATTGTTATGTTTTTGTTCACGAGCATATGTAAAACATACGCAAAGAAAAGTAATTTGAGAATGATATTTGTTTTGCAGGAGCCCTTGAAATTCAAATAATGCGCAAGCCCGATTTTCATTTTGTATATCGCGGAACTGTCCGTGCTATTTGTAGGACACATAACAACAGGTATCAAACCTAGAGCCCTTGAAATTCAAATAGTGCACAAGCAAGCCCGATTTTCATTTTGTATATCGTGGAACTGTCCATGCTATTTGTAGGACACAAAACAACAGGGACCGAACCTAGAGCCCGCCATCCCAAGAACCCGCGATCCAAAAAATGCTCACTATTTTTTTTTGTCTTTTTTGTCCACCAGGGTATGTAAAATGCACGTAAAGTAAACTATTTCGACAATGTTAACTTTTTTGGACATGACGACCTTCAAATTCAAATAGTCCGCAATTCTGATTGTCAATTTCTATATCGTCGAAGTCTCCAATTGTCAATTTTCAGCCACCTACCCTGACAACACGCGATGCAAAAACTGATTAAGTATGGGATGACAGCTCCGTGCAGGCTGTATATATCTACTCTATAAAATTACATATTTCCTATGTTTAATCTATGTTGTCCAGGAAACATATAATTTGATAAATTTTAATGTTTTATGTCCAGGATCCCTATTGTTAAAGAAAACTGATTCGGAAATGCTAATGTATACACCATAGTTCGATACAACCTATCCACGAAGGCGCGTCCATAATACTGGCTAAGTATGGAACCCAACTACGGTCGGTCGGAATGATCGCGAAACTCTCGCTGCTGACCGATTCTCAATTTCTATATGGCGGAACTCTTCGATTGTCAATTTTCAGCCGCCTACCCCATCAACCCGCGATGCAAACACTAGCTAAGTGTGGGATGACGACTCTGCAATCCAGGAAACCTATAATTTCATAAATTGCATTCTCTTCTGCCTAGGATTCTTTTAAAGAAAACTAATTCGGGAAAGTTAATGTATAGACTAAACAAGACCTTTCTTAGTCCGATAGAACCTATTCGCGAAGCCGTGTCCATAAAAGTGGCCAACTATGCAACAAAATGATGGTCACTCGGAATGACCACATAAACGCAAAAAACTAAAGTCAAACGCAGTTTACAATAGGAAAGTAAAAGGGAGAGAACAACTATATCTCCCACACAGCAAAATCCATTGTCATAGCTATAAAATCATAGCTTCTTCTTCCTTCTTCTTAACTGTGTAAGGAAGAAGAAGCTTCATCCAAAGATGCAGAAGTTAAGAAGGAAGAAAAAGGTAAAGGAGTAGTAGGTGATAGTGATCCTCCTTAAACTAATCAATCTTCCTCGTCTTCTCATACTTCTCATTCACATAATGCAAATTCTAATATGCCTTATTTCAAATTGGATGTTAAGTTTGAATTACCAATTTATAATGGAGATTTAGATGCTGAAAAGTTAGATAACTGGATCAAGCAGCTTGAAGTATATTGCAGGGTGCAGGGCATTAATGATGACCCTTCCAGGATTCAGTTGGCCACTTTGAGAATGAGTGGCATGGCTCTTACTTGGTGGGAGAGCAAAATTCAGCAGGATCTTCGAAAGCATGGTAAAATAATTTTAGTTTGGAATGAATTCATTGAAGTATTAAGAAAGCAATTTTATCCTTTAGGTCATATGCAACAATTAACTATGAGCTGGCAAACTTTTAGACAAGCTAAAGGACAAAGTATTCAAGAATATACTCATGACTTCAGAAAGAGGGCTATTGCATTGAATGTTTCATTGGATACAGATGAAACTCTTCTTAAGTATATTGGTGGCATGCATTCTTATTTGAGACATACTTTGTTGATGTTTAACCCCAGTAATTTGGATGATGTATGTGTTCAAGCCACACATTTAGAAGCTAGGGCAAAGCATGCTAATGATACTTTTGTGAAGAGATCTGCTAAATTTGACATCAAAACTAAAGGCAAAGATAAGGGGAAGAAAATGGCTACAGTTAAGAAAGATGGTGACAAGCCTACATGTTCACATAGTCATAAGGGACATGATGTCTCTAAGTGTTGGAAACTTCATCTAGAGTTAAGGCCAAAGAAGTATGGAGGAAACAAAGATAAAGGCAAAGAAAAAACTACTGCATCAATTATTCAAGACTTGGGATCTGACTCAGGTGATGAAACAAAGATCACAGCGGTTGGAATCCAGGGTAAGGGTAAAGGTATCTCCCTTCCCATTGATGCAAAATCAAGTTCTAATGCATGTACAAGTACAACTCTGCCATCTAATCCTATGAAAAATAATAAAAGGAGAAGTGAATTGTTTCATGTTTGAGTCATTGCAAATCATACAAAAATTGATACATTATTTGATAGTGGTTCTCAAGTAAATTTGATATCAGAAGAAGTGGTTAAGAAATTGAATCTAGTTACTATTCCTCATGAAAAACCCTATCCTCTTGGTTGGGTTACTCACAGTTCACAATTGCAAGTTACAAAGAAATGTGTTTTAAAGTTTGCAATTACTGATAAGTTTATGGATGAGGTAGAACTGGATGTAGTGCCACTAGACATTTGTGGTATTGTACTTGGGAGTCCATATTTGTATGATCGGAAAGTAGTCTTTTATAGAGAGTAGAACAAATATCATTTTTTTAAAGATGGTGTGGAATACATTGTACGAGCACATAAGATAAAAGCAAATCTGGCAATAGTTTCTACAGGACAGATGAAGCGGTTGGTCAATGCTAGTAAGAATTTTGTATTAATGATGGTTAAGGTAAAAAATGATGAGATCTCTAAATCTTTTGAAGGTTTTGATCCTAGGCATAAATCTGAAATGATTGAAATTGTTTCTGAGTATGATGATTTATTTCAAGATCCGAAAGGATTGCCACCAAAAAGAGAGATACAACATGAGATACAGTTGCAGCAGGATGTGCCACTTCCGAACATAGCCATGTATCGGATGTTTGTAATGCAAAACGAGGAAATAAAGAAACAGGTTCAAGAGCTTATTGAGAAGGGGGTCATTCGACCAAGTACTTCTCCTTGTGGCTCACCAATAGTTTTGGTTCCAAATAAAGATGGGTCTTGGAAGATGTGCATCGACTATAGGGCCCTCAACAAAATCACCATAAAGAACAGGTATCCACTTCCTCGAATTGATGACTTGCTTGATCAATTGAAACATGCAATTTATTTTACTAGATTGGATTTGCGTAGTGGGTATCATCAAATCCGTATCGCTGAAGGTGATGCTTGGAAAACAACTTTCAAAACAAAACAAGGGTTGTATGAATGGCTTGTAATGTCGTTTGGGATATGTAATGCACCTGTTACCTTCATGCGAGTCATGAATGATGTCTTTCAACCCTTTATTGATGATTTTGTAATTGTATATCTGGATGATATCCTTATTTTTAGCAAAACCTGGGAAGAACACATTGTACATGTGAGAAAGGTATTGGATGTACTGAGGAAGGAGAAATTATATGTAAAAATGTCCAAATGTGAGTTTGCAAAAACTTCTTTAATATATTTAGGCCATATTATTGGTGGAGGCCACCTGCGAGTGGATCCCGCCAAGGTTGATGTCATTGTAAATTGGCCAAGGCCTAATACAGTTACTGAATTCAAAAGTTTTCTGGTTGCGGTTCAATATTGGAGGAAATTTATATTTGGGTTTTCTTCCATTGCTGCACCATTACATGCTTTGACAAGTGTGAAGCAAATTTTCCAGTGGGGAGGCAAGCATCAGAAAGCCTTCGACACTTTGAATGAAAAGATCAGCACAACGTCAGTTCTGACATTGCCAGATTTACAGCAACCATTCAAGATCGAAACCGATGCAAGTGGGTTTGCCATGGGAGCAGTTTTGATGCAAGGAAGGAAGCCTGCTTGTTACCATTCAGAGACATTCTCTATTGCAGTAAGTAACTATCCTACTTATGACAAAGAGTTGTATGCTTTAGTGCAAAGTGTAAAGAAGTGGAAGCATTATATCCTGGGTAAAGAAACAATCATACACACTGATCATCAACCACTTCAATATCTACAATCTCAAACGAAAATACAACAAAGCAGGGATTTAAGATGGATGGGTTTCTTACAACAGTTTCATTTGGTAATTAAGTACAAAAAGGGAATTCATAACAAGGTAGCAAACATATTGTCAAGGCCTCCTACAAATGCATCCATCATACTTCAAAACAGTTCATTAACACATGAAAGTTACATTGAACAGTATGCAGAAGATAAAGATTTTAAGAAGGTGTATGCATCACTAATACATGGTAAACGGGAAGAAAATTATTATGTGCATAATCAACTATTGTATCATCTTGGGAAACTTTGTATTCCAGAGAAAGAAAGGGTACATGTAATTCGAGAAGCACATAGTTCATTGATTGCTGGTCATTTTGGAGTTAGCAAAACTTTGTCACTACTACAGAATCATTGTTATTGGCCTCAAATGCAGGAAACTGTTGCCAAATATATAAGAGGGTGTGTTATGTGTGCAACAAGTAAACCTAGAAATAGGAAATTGGGATTGTACACACCTCTTCCAGTACCTTCTCGTCCTTGGGAAAGCATTTCTATGGACTTTGTAGGGGGACTACCTGTGTCCAGAAAAGGGCATGATTACTTGTTTTTTGTTGTGGATAGGTTCAACAAAATGTGTATTTTGATGCCATGTAAAAAGCAGGTCACAACTGAACAAACAACTCACTTATTCTTTTAGAATGTTTGGGTACATTTTGGGCTACCTATGTCTATTGTATCTGATCGGGATTCCCAGTTCTTGGGGAAATTTTGGTCAACTTTATGGGAGCTTATGGATACTAGACTTAAGAAAAGTATAACATTTCATCCACAAACTGATGGGCAAACATAGGTAGTGAACAGGACAGTGATTCAGCTTCTCAGAGGATATTGTAGTAAACATCCTAAACTTTGGGATGAGCAGTTGCAGTATATACAACATGCTTACAACCATGCAGTTCATTCTTCCACTCAAAGATCTCCTTTTGAAACATGTTTTGGGTATTTGCCAAAAACACCTATGGACTTCTCTTTTGGAAAAGATGCAGTAGATGGAAATCAGGATGTCGATAAAGCTCTGAGGTTCATTCAGAGAATCCAAGCAGTGCATTAGGCAGTTCAAGAACAATTGGAGAAGAGCCAAGCAAAGTACAAAGCCAGGCATGATAAGCATCGAGTTAATCATCAATTTAAGGTTGGAGACTGAGTCTGGTTACATATCACCAAAGAACAAATGAAAGGTGAAGGTAAAAAGCTTAAGCCTATCAGGTATGGTCCTTTTGAGATCTTGGAAAAGATCTGTACTGATGCTTTTCGCTTAAATTTGCCTCCATACATGCATATCTATTCAGTTGTCAATGTTGAGAATCTTAAATTGTATGAGCCTCCTATGATCATGGATGAGGAAACTAACGTGCAGATTCCTTCAGTTGATGATATGGCACCTGAATATATGAATGAGTTGCAGGAAGATGTCATTCTTGACAAAAACAAAAGGACTTCACGAAGAGGGAATGTTGAGTACCTTCGAGTGGGGCTTAAAGGAATGAATCCTAGCAAACCAAGATGGATGGAGATTGAAAAAGTGAGGGAGTTGTACCCTCACTTACTTGCGGGGTGAACCAGGCATTTTGGAGGTCCAAAAGCTCTCCAGTGGGGAGGAATGATCCAGGGGGTCATTTATCACTAAAAATTCAACCGATCCAAAATAAAAAACAAATGGTAAAATGGTGAAGTACTTGTCAAATAATATATGGTTCGCCATATCATAACAAACAAATTAGTTGTGTGGGGTTTTGGTAACAGGTTTAGCGCGATATGTGCAAATATAACATATTATTATATGTTATAACCATTAAAAACTATAACATAACAATACCATGCTAAAAAGGGATGCGCGAAGGTTTGAACACTCACAATACTCGGAGTTTCAGCTATACTCAGAGTTTCAGCTATGAATAGAGCCTGAAGATTATCCTTTTTGTTATCAAATCGCTCAGAGATAGATTGAAACGCACTAAGGTCAGGGGTCAAACTCTTGACCTCGGCCTATTTAACTCGATGTTTTGGCCATTACGAGACAGAGAGTTCTTTATGCAGAGATTTCCAGACGATGTCAATATTATAGTCGATTGTTCTCACTGTGTATTTGGCTTTCCAAGCCATTTTGGAGGCCAACTTGTACTTTTCAAGGGGAGAGGTCTTAAGGACTTTTTGTTCAGCATATTATTCTGGATCTGCAGAAGTTGAGTTGCAGGTCTGAAGCCATTTGTATCTTTTTTTAAAAAAAAAAACTTAATGGATCGGTACCCACTGGAGAGGGACCCGGAGATGTAGCCCAGTGAAGGGGGTAAACTCCGTTATCAACTTCGTTTGTTCTTGTCTCTCATTTTTCTGTTTCATGTTCTCTTTCAAGTTGTTTTCAGTTTGCAGATTTGAGCATTTGATTTGTACATTAAAGCATTTAATTGTTCAATTGTAAACTAATCATAAGCATTCATAACTTTTAAATGCACATATGTTGAGATCCGACGGATCAAGAACCCAGCTAAGAAGTACTAAAAGGCCCAACTGCAGCCGCAGGACCGGTACCCTGCAAAGTCGAATCAAGCAACAATAAACAACATATAGCCAATAAAGAAGAAAGCAACAACCACCCCACTAGGAACGATGTTGTTCCAATCGCGATTTCAGAAACCCAAACGTCCAAACTGCAACAACACGAACAAGCAAGCAAAAACAACAACAACATGCAAATAAGAAATCAATGGCATGCAAAAAGCAAGCATGTACCACTGAACCAGCAACGCCGTTGGAGCATAAAAATTTTAAAAACAGAAGAAAATGTCTTGTAACAAGCTTGTTAAGTAACCATTCAACACTACCAAGCCTGTTAGGCAAACATTTAAGTCTATCATAAATGCACTGTAAACATTTAAGAAAAAAATTCAATGTGGCAGGACTCTGACGTATCCCAAAAAGAAAAATTATATTTTTTGTAAGAATAGTTCGAACACCACCGAATGTTTTGGAAAGCCAAACTTTGGATACACCACCATATCTAACATTGCCATAAATTTACCTAGCATAAAATGCTAAACCAAACATTCGAATTAATGCTAGCATTAATCCACCATCGACGAATGCATAACAAAATATATGATT